>JBBPDA010125332.1:0-51039 GCA_037974385.1 Arnoldichthys spilopterus | reverse complement strand
TCTCTCTCTCTCTCTCTCTCTCTCTCTCTCTCTCTCTCTCTCTCTCACACACACACACACACACACACACACAAACAGCTGAATTATATGGACAAAATACCAATTATTGCAATTACGTTGCTATGTACTGTGATAGTGATGTGCTTTGCAGCGTACTCACCCATGTACTCATCCAAAAAAACTGTAATTTGTCTCTGGAGGCTCCTCGTTAAAAAAAAAGTATTAATGCTTGCTTTGAGGCTCATTTGCATATTGTATTATTATATAGATAATGACTACACTGCACTGAACACACACACACACACACACACACACACACACACAAACACACAAGTAGCAGAAAACTGAACACAATAAGTGGAGGAATGCAGATAATCACCAGCTGACCCCGAAACCTAGAGATCCCCTCCAAGCATGAAGAGATTAAAAGCCACTCTGTGGTCATTTAGCACATTTAAACCTGCTAGCCTGCTCAGAACCTTCTCTCTTTGGCCCATGGCCCTCGTGGCCCCTTCAACAGCCCATTGAGACCTGCTAAAGGGCCATTCAAAGGAAATGGCAATCAATAATGTGAATTATCAATGAGGATGGGGGAGAACATATGGCTCACCGACCCACCCACTTATCAATTTAACTAAAAGGGTGTTGGTCAGTGAAGGAGCATGCGGGTGGGTGGGTTTGGGGAGGAGATCAGCTGTGACAACATTCTTTTTGGGGGGGCTATAATGATGATGTCATGAACAAAAGTGGACACTCTGTGGTGCCTTGCTCGGAGACAATAGCAAAAGACTGACTGTCTGACCAGTGACAGCTGGCCAGAAGTCACAATCACAAGGCCCCGCCATGTCCAAGAGGGTCACTGTGAAGAGTGGAACAGATTGCCCCCCCCCCCCCAACTCCCAACCAAAAGCTCTATCTAAAGCCGGAGGACCCCCCACTACACTAGCAGTGAATCCAGCTGACCCACTGACACATGCCACTGCACTAAACAGCAGCATTCCTACCATGTCTAGCCTTGTGGACTGTTTGATAGTGGTCAACTCTTGTATCGGGCTCTATAATCTACACTAGGAACAGGGTGCAGACCACGCACTGTTATGTTCATTAATGTTAATGTATACTGTCAGTGTCACAAAGCTGAAGCAGCTGCATCCGCCTTAGTTGTATGGCAGTAAAGATTCCAAAAATGGAACCTTTAATGCTCATTCTAAAAACATAAATAAAGATTTTACAACATAGTTTTGCTTCTTGAGGGTTCATTTGGGCTCATGGTTTGGGGCAACAAATGAGATGTTTCGAAGACCTTGATCTTAAAAACATCAGCATGAGGAGATTTTCCCCTTTCGTTTTTAAAACGTGTCTGCATCACTGACTACAATGGTTTCTCGGTAGCTTCTGTGGTTATAAGCATAATTGCTCCATTTTCCACATCCTACATGCAAAATGCAGAATCATAGACAATGAACAGACACATGCATTGGCAAACTGTTGAATTGTACATCTTCTCTGTACATTTTGTTAAAGACCTGGCTATTTGAATTTAGTTAAGTTGAACTCAGTACAACCTTAATCCCTATGAATGATTCATGACCTCTGAGCACAATGACATGCACTTTCAAATGCTTTTACATATATATACATATAGATAGTCATGCATATGAATACTCTCTTGACCCACACCACTCTCACACAATGGCCATCTGTGAAGCAAGCTGCCTTCTTGGCATGGTTTTGTGTGACGACAGGGGGTGCAGGTAGGATGTCCATGTCTAGTGGGCAGTCTGGGGTCAATTGTTCACCCACAGCTATATTTGTTTTTTTGGGACTTAAAATCCGGTAACAAGAGTCTAGCAGATTTTGACTGTATGTGAACATGTTTCATCTGGAAATGACCACACTTGGACATTTCCTGCTTAAAATGAAATGAAAGTGTCGTATTTGTCATTGAGAACACACTCAATTAGACACAAAGGACACCACAACAAAATGTGACCTCTGCATTTAACCCATCACACATTCACACATGGAGCAGTGAGCGGCTATCAACAGCGCTCAGGGAGGGGCAGTGTAGCATAGCGGTACCTTGCACTGGGGTAAATGGGTCAGGACTTGAACCTGGATGCAGGAAGGTTGCAGGACAGCACCTTCTGTTCCTAAGAGCAAGGCCCTAACCACTAGGCCACCACTGCCCATAAGTGATAGGACTGAGAAAAATCCCCCCCTCACCTAAAATGTAGTGGAATACTGTAGACATGTTTGGGAATTGTCTGAAATTTGCTTCTATAGTTTTGTTTCTTCTTTACTTTATGCCCTGCTGTTTAGTAGTGTGCAACTGCCTGCCTAATTCTTTATTGATTTATCTAGTTTTAGAAATTACAGTATGTCAGAGTCTATAAGAGATGACTTAACTCAGCAACAGAGTGTGATGATGTAGGCATACAGTTTGCACAGTGGTAATAGACTCTATATAAGCCTCTGTTACTTAAGTTACATTAGGCCCAAAATTCAGACACTAAACATGTCTTGGCTGCTATATTTGTGATGAAGGGAAAAATGGTGTAAATAAACTTTTTGCTTTACGAGCACTAACCAACCGCCATGTAAATACATGTAGAAGTGTCAGAAAGCTCAAACATCAAATGAGTTTAGGTTCACATATGATAACAGAGCTGTCCATCCATGCTTTAACTGTTTCACTCCTAACTTGTGTGTATGTGTGTGTATTTGTGTGTGTGTGTGTTTGTGCATATTAAATAGCCTATACTGCAAGTATTTCTGAATGTGCTCAGCTGGGTTGTGTGACAGGGTGTGATGTGGGTGCCAAAGCAGCCGCATCTGTGCCTTTTCAACTACACGCACACACATATACAGACACACACACACACACACACACACACACACACACACACACACACACACATACACACACACACACACACAGTTGACTTTTCTAGGGCAACCATGCAGCTGTGCTGTCAAAATGCCCGCTCCACTCACTTTAATTTTGGCTGTATTTTTTATGCTTTGACTGAAGTCAATCCTTCTCCATTTTCATAGCTGGGCAGTGTGTGAGTTGAATGTGGGCTGCATGGCACTGACCACTTTAGTGTGACCTCCAGTGGGTGTGGGGTTTTGGATAAGGAGCCTTATGGCAAAGTCCACAATTGAATGTGTGAGAGCCTAATCCTTCCTCAGCCTGAGAATGGTTAAGGCCAAAATTAAAGGGGGCTTTAGAGTGGGCAGCTGCTGACTGACCCAGATCAAAACCGGCAGCCCAACAACAGTTTCCGCACAGGAGCCAGAGCGAGAGAGAGAGAGAGAGAGAGAGAGAGAGAGAGAGAAAGATATGGTCCTCCTTTCCCCTCCAGAACACTCTGTTGGATTAATCAGCTGCTAATTAACTCCACACGTGTGTGAGTGAGCATGTGGCTGTGGTGTGTGGCGTATAGCTCCAGGCCTGTGCCACGTGGCATATGAGAGACCTGCTGGTTTTTGAGGGTCTGTTGGAGTCCTGGAGACAGACAGGCCCCAAACCTTAATCCACACAGAGCCAACGTAGCAGCTCTCAAACACATGCTCTACATTATTGCCATGACTGGCTTGGGTGGGACAGCATGCCAACCAACAACCTGGCACACATACACGGCCCTTGTTTTATTGCTTACTTTACCATCATCACACGTCACTTGTCCTGCAGACACTGGCCCTGTCCTAAACTGTCACACTGAGACCCTGGAGTAACATTCTCGGAACACATCAGCACAGGAGCCAGTAAATATACCCTTTAATGGACTGGTATTAACTCTAATGCAATTCCCTCACTTTGATGAGCCTATTCCACCCCATCACGCTTGATTTAAGCTGGTGCCGTAGAGGTAAACAGACATTATCTGCATCTTGAACGAGAAATTACAGAAAACAGAAGCAGCCCAACAGTCTTTTGTAGAAACTGCAATGGCAGTGTAACAACTCTTAAAACTAACCAGACGTAAATCTGGAGTGTGTGGCTATTCTACACCCAGCAGTAACACATGGAAAGCTGAGAAAAAGGAGTGGGCTTCCCAAAGTTACACAAGATTGGACTATGCAAAGAGAGCAATCAAAACACCATGAGAAGATCATTTCAGCAGCTTTCTAAAAAAGGGGCAGCATTTTAATTTGCCTCTTACCCAAAGGAGGTTTTCTTAATGATATACAGCACTGTGCAAAAGTCTTAGACACCTGTGCAAATACATTAAAGACATTTATCTGAGAAGTAAGTGTCTTCTGGCAGCAAAAAACACAAATTCTCATTAAAATCAGTGCAAACAAACAAGAAAGCATTGAAAACAATGAGGATGAGCTGTTGTGTGTAAACAGTAGTTGATGTTGTGTGAGATGGTTAGGAGACACAGGATTTCTCCTCCATGCCTCCCACCACTGCATGTATGTGTGAAGCTCTATTAGCAGCACTTGATTTCATCTAATGAAGGAGTGATTGAGCCTTAATCAGCGATTTGATGGGAACGATAAGTAATACTGGGCTTCGACAAGGAGAGCTCTGGACATGGTTAAGCCAACACACTGATACGCACAAACATAGCTGTTTACTATGTTAATGTTTTTTAGAGAGAAAACACTGAACACTGCACAGCTTTAAACATCCTCTCTCAAGTGACTAAGACTCTGTATGTAATACATTTTAAGTGGCAGTGTGGCTGAATAATCTAGAAAATACAAATACTGCATCACACAATCAATTCTCAAAAATAAAACACCTGAAGAAGAAGTTCCACCTGTGTATGGATGGGACTTGGCTCATGACTTAGATAATATGCTAACTCTCTGCATAGGCCATCTTTTTTTATCTTTTTTTCTTCCCTCTAGTCTTCTAGAGATGGGTCTTCGTTCATTTTCTGCATCTCTTCATCTCTCTCCAACTCTCTCTCCCTCCCTCTCTCTGTCTCTCTCTCTCTCTCTGTCTCTCTCTCCCTCTCTCTCTCTTTCACTCCCCAAACCAATTTACGTCCTACACGCTTGAACGCCACAGACACTCATCCGCATCACTCCTCTATTGCCTATCTCCATCTATCTGTCCCTCTCTCCAGTCTCATCTTTATTTCTTTCTCTCCCTCTCCCTCTCTCTCTCTCTCTCTCCGCTCTTCTTTCCCACTCCCTGCACCTGCTTTCTTTCATGTCCAGAATGGGGGGAGTGTGTCAGTGTCTAAAGAAGCATGTGTGCAACCTTACACACACACACACACACACACACACACACACACACACACACACACACACACATATACACACACACAAAATCTGCATTTGCTTCTGGAAACACAACACTCAGTCCTGTCCCCAGCACCCATTAATAAGAGTGAAATGAGTGTGTCTCCTTGGAGACCACATCATCCCTGTGTCCTGTGATCAAAGGTAAGCCAAAGCTTGAGATCTCTGTTATGTGTATATATTTATGGCTATATCATGGTGTTCTCTTAGCTATTTAAGTGTGATGTCATCATGCTCAGATCTAAATAACTACCTAAAGCTTTCAGAGCAATGGTTATGGATTCCAAACAACTGCCAGTTTGTCCAGGACTGTCTGCTCCAGTGAATTCAGGAAATAGATAGTTTGATGCAATAAATAAATAAATAAATAAACAAATAAATTCTCCAAGAACCCCATACTTTCATCATGGGATCAGCAGATACCTCTAATTGTAGACTTATGTGCTTTCATACCAACATGACAAGAAAGGGACTGAACAAATAAGACCTGCATGGGAGATGTGCCTCCAGAAAGAACATGAGAGGACAGTTTACCAAAGAGCACATAGGGAAGGTATGTGGCATAGACCAAAGAGAGTTTTTGATGAGAAGAACCCCATACCAACTGAAAAATGATTATGCTAATGTTATGGTTTGAAGGTTGCTTTGCTGCCTCAAAGACTGGGCAGCTTACAGTCATTGATTCAGTTATACTATATATATATATATATGTATAATATAATTCTGCATCATATCAAAGAGTGCTTGAAGATAGAGGATAGAGTAGAGAAGAGGAAGAGAAGATAGAGAAGAGGCCGTCTGTTCAGAAGTTAAAGCTGAGATGTGGCCCTTTTAACAGGATAATGATGCTAAACACACTAGCCAATCCACCAAGGAATAAAACCAGTACAGATCTCAAAAACAAGAAAGAGTACAGAGGAGTTTTAACCCTATTGAAATGCTGAGTGGGATTTGAAAAAGGCAAAAAACTTTCAAACATCTAAAAGTCAAATGAATTAATTTTGAATGGATGAGTAGTAAAAAATTTAGATACATTTCCATTTTTGAAGTCAATATCAGAGACGGCGGGACATTTATGTAAAATTCCAACACAGAGTTCTTCTGAAGGGGGTAATACTAGCTTCTGAGGCCAAGGATGTACATACTTCCTCCACAAAAGGATAATACAACGTTGATGTTGATGTTTTAAACAAATTTATTTACATTTACCAAACTGTGTATTTACACTGGTGGGCAGTAGGGGCCTAACAGTTAGAACCTTGTCTTTGTGAACAGAGTGCCACAGGTTCAAGTCTCAACCCAGGTACCACCATTGAGCAAGGTACAACATATGGAGCAGTGGGCAGCTATCAACAGCATCCAGGGAACAGTACCTTGGTCAAGGGAACCTCAGTGGTAACCCCCACCCCACCACTGCCAGAAAGTGACATAAGAAGCATCGATTTCACAAGGACATTTAAGACCAAAACATAAGCCATTTAAGACCTAGTGCATAAAATCCTAATGTTTTTAAGGCCTTAAATTCAAATTTTTAAGAATTGGCAGAAACCCTGTTATGAGTATACTGTTCATCTGGCAGAATGAACTCTGAGCCTTATGAACAGCTCTATCCCCTGCAGCTGGTCATTAGGTGACGTGGACATTACATGCTATAACATTTGGTCTCCATCTGTAAGCTAAGAGCAGTTGTGGTTTCCTTTGAAGTGTGCTCCTCAGCAGAGGACAGTAAAACATCACAATGATCATTATAGAAGTGACCACTGGGTTTAGCCCTGAAGCAGGGGCCTAATAGGGCCTCTTATAGCTTGAACCTCTGTTTACTGCAGAGAAACGTACATACAGAGCTGAAAAGTGCAGCCATCATCAATGAACTTGTTACACAGTTATGTGTGTGTGTGTGTGTGTGCGCGCGCGCAAATGTGTGATTACACCAGCCTCCTTGTTCCCCCACCCTGACCTGTACTGTCCCAGGTTTTTTAACTGCGTTCAGTACAAAGTGAGACCCGTGCCCTGCTGTAATATCCTAGACCTTTGATGAGAGCCACTGGAGCGCAAATAAAGCTGCAGCCGGAGGCCCCTGTGTTTACACTGAGGGGTCCAGCCCTGTCCCTGTCCCACGCCAGCATTGTGGGGAGCTAATGACAAGCCATGAGCTGCAGCTCTGCATGAGAACCCCAAGCTTTCGTCCTCCTCATCCTCCTCCAACAGCTCCACCCACCACAGGCCTGATGTCCTCTTTGATTCCCTCCTTCACTTAAACTCTCCCTCTCTTTCTTTTTCTACTTTCTCTCACTGTGTCCAGCAAGATGAGCAGGAAATTCCACAGCAGGTAATAGAAGAACAAGTTATTTGATTTTGAGTTTGCACACACAGACACCCAAACACACAATACTATCTCTCACACACACACAGACACACACACACAATACTCACACACAGACACCCAAACACACAATACTCACACACACACACACACACACACACGCACACACACAGACACCCAAACACATAATACTCACACACACACAATACTTACACACACACAGACACCACAACCCACAACACTCACACACACACACACAGACATACACACACACACACACAAACACACACACACACAGACACACAATACTCACACACACACACGCGCACACACACACACACACACACACAAACACACACACACACACACACACACACACACACACTGTCCCAGAACATTTTGCTCCTTTTGAACATAGGCACATAGTTGTGACTATGTTCAAAACTATGCTTTATTCATGACACAGTGCACTATTTACTGAGAAATTTGCTACTTACACTATTTACTGACAGTACCACTGCAACAGGATGTCTACAAACATAGAATACCTATAAGGCACAGAGTCATTTGGTTTAAAGAACCATGGACTATGTCTCTCAGGAGAATGGCAACTGGAATACAGAACAGATCAGAGAGACACAGTAAGTGATTAGACTGTTTTAAACGAAGTGTTGAATGGAGTGTTGAGTATGTGTGTTTAGGGTCTGCAGATGGAGGATCTGATAAAGCAGTCTATGAAGCAGCCTGACCTAGCACAGAGCTCAGGGCTAGAGCATAGCTGCAGTGGGTAGTGGGCAGATGGGCACTGACACTGCCCTGTAGGAAACTTATCTTTCTCTCCCTCTGACTGGCTACCTCATTTCCTCTTTAAGGGACACTTAACACTCTAACAGTTTGGAAGAGAAGAGAATGGAAAAGAATAGAAGAGAAGAGAAGAATAGAGAAGAGAAGAGAAGAAAAGAAGAGAAGAAAAGAGAAGGATACGAAAAGGAAAGAAAGGGAAGGGAAGGGACGGGAAGGGAGGAGAAGGAAAGAGATGAGAAGAGAAGAAAAGAGAAGGGAAGAGAAGAGTAAAGAAGCAAAGAGAAGAGAAGAGAAGAGAAGAGAAGGGAGGAGAAGGGAAGAGAAAAGAGGAGAGAAGAGAAGAAAAGAGAAGAGAAAAGAAGAAAACAAAAGAAAAGAGAAGAGAAGAGAAGAGAAGAGAAGAGAAGAGAAGAGAAGAGAAGAGAAGAGAAGAGAAGAGAAGAGAAGAGAAAAGAGGCTAAGTGCTGTGTCCACTGCTCCATCAGTGTGCAGTGATGTGGGGACAATGAGAATATCGCTCTTGGGAGGGAAAAAAACGCACACAAGCCAGTTCAGTGCAATGAGGCCCAGCAACCAAATCTCTCCCTGTCTCAGTGCTGCAGCCACACTAAAACCCAGAGGAGCACAGAGTCTGCAGGAAAAAAGAAACAATAAAGAGCTTTCTGTTCATTAAGACTTATTTAAGGGATCTGAGGTGTTGGGGAAGAAAAAAAAATTTGATAAAAAAAAGCCACACCAAATTCAGGGCACGTTTTTTGTTTCTGGCCATGTGTGTACTAAGAAGCTGGAGGGAATACAGGCAGGGAGGAGAAACTCCAGCACACAGGAATGTGTGGGAAGAAGTAGGCCAAAGATTAGAGCCCTGCCATCCAGTGAGGGGAATGCCCACAGCATATGCCTAAACACGTACATAACATAGAATACACACACACACACACACACACACACACACACACACACACACACACACACACACACACACAAATGTATTCCCTATATGTGTTACAGAAGTGCACCAAGGAACATACTGTGTATTTAGTTCTCTGTACATACCACGTAAAGTTGTAGGTAAGCCTGCAGTTCAGTCAGAGCATGTAAGCATATTTGTAGTCCAAAAACACACTTATGCTAAAACTATGCCACACAAACTGATAACAACGTACAGTGAAAAATGCACATTGTTAGATGGCAGTTTGCAGGATGATAATGAATATTTTAAATTCCACAACTGGCCTCTGTAACAGTAAAAATCAGAGCTTGGTTAGTTTCAGCCTCAGACACTCCACCAATAAGTATAGAGTGATATTTACTGCATGCTATGCTATGGATGGGCAACACCCCTCATTTTTCAGTCTGATACCATGTAATACTGAGGTTAATATACCTACACCAACACAGATACACACAAAAGGGGTGCTCTGTAATGATTGCTACTGTGAAAAGTAGTAAAAATGAGGACATTTAAAATAATATTTGAAAGACTTTGTATAAGTATTAAACAAATTGCCACATAAAACAATAGTGATGTAAGGACGTGCAATTCTACCCTGTCTAATGTGACTGTGATAGTATGTGTGTGTGTGTGTGTGTGTGTGTAAAGTGAAGTAAAGGGAATGTGTAGAAGGAAAAGTAGTTCCTACCTACATATTTGAGCATAACAAATCCTGTACGTACACCAAGACCAGCTTAATAAAAAGACATAGTGAAGCAACTAATGAAAGTATTAAGATTTCCCTTTGAGAACTGACTCTCAAAAACAAATGTCAGGATCGGTACTGACATTATTGGTACTTGACAGTGACAGACTGACAATATCAGTTTTTCACTGTCAAGTCCATCCCAATTCCTGCGAGTTCATTGGCATTCTGACTGGGCATCCGTATGTCTGTGTTCTCTGGTTTTTAAAGCACCTTTAAGTCTTAACTGTGAACCACACATGGATCTAATAAACTTGGGTTGGACATCAAGTTTCATGTATGTCAAATGTATGTTCTGACAATATCCCCAGGCTATATTTGGTCACAAGGCGGTGACAACAGCCATCTTTGAACCTCTCTCACAGTGCGATTTAGGACCACTGGTTTGGAGTTACCACCCTGTTTCTTTCCCATGGACCATCTTTTGTCTGATGGGAAACACTAACAGTTTGCACAGTAACCTATTCTGCATGCCATGATGGAGCTCAGGCATTATCTATAAAACTCATTTAGCAGTTAAATGTATTTAGAAGCTAGTAAGCGAGAGGTCCTCACGTTTGCTGGCATCCACCACTTTCATTTGGGTGTGTTTTTGCTGAAGCCCCTTTTTGTCTTCTACCTACATGTTGCACGAACAGTCTGTGGTTTTCCTGTCATTCAGATTCTCCTTTCTTGTCAAAACAGGTGGTTCTTTGGCAAAACTGGCATTTTTTGCAACGTAGTTTAATGAAATGTCTTAAAGGAATAGCTCAACCACACATGATACGGTTGCACATATTGAATGGAAGCAGTAACAATTAGCTCAACTTCATTTGCATCATGCTAACTGGTCACTATTGGCTTTCGCTCATTATAGCAACATTAGTATTATTGACTGAACTATTTCCTTAAAGGGTCCTCAGTTTATCTTTATCCTACAATGCATTTTGGAATCTCTGAAAGGCTCTGTATGAATTGTTGTTGCTCAATTATATCTATTATTATTATTACAGGCTTTATTAGACTTAATTACTCAATTAATCATACGTTATTATTCAACTGCTAAAATAATAAGCACACTTACAGCCGTGAGCCAGCACTGTGACAAAACTCAGACCACACACACACACACACACACAGACACACTACCTATGCATGAGTATATCACCATACCATTTTGGATTAAATCTACCAACACAACTCTACTTCGAACAGACTGCTGCCCGCACTGACTATAACACTGTATTGCTAGTGAAAGGTCAAACATAGGTTTATTCTTTCTCTGCTCACACTCTCCCTCTCCCTCCTTCTCCTCCCTCAATAAGACCTGCTCCTGCAGATAAGCTTTTCCTTCTCCTCTTTCTACCTTTCCTCTTTTCCTTCATGTGCAGGTGAGTCTCTGCTTGCTCTTCAGGGATTATACATTTACTTTCTAAGCAGGCAGCACATGAGGCCCACAGCAGAATCTTAATCAAGCCTTTCCCTCCCTCTCTCTCTCTTTCTCTCTCTCTCCCGCTCTCAAACACTATAAGGGCAGGTTCCCTTATCAGCATTGCACATAAGGCTAAAACAGGGCCATTAGAGGCTGAAGGTGATAAACTGACTGCATCAGGTTTTCTCCCACCATCCCAAAAGGGACAGCTCAAAACCCAGCTGCTCTTCCCTATATTCTGCCCTATGCGGTTCCATGTAACTATACTATTCTCAACTTCAAATATGATTTACACAAAAAAAAAAATATATACACAATTTGACCTTTGCCCCACATGTAAAGAAACCACCTCACAAAGCTACAAAACAATGTAATCATATATCTCAACAAAAGTTATGCAAATTGCAGGCCTAAACATTCATATTCTTGCCCCAAACCAGTTGCTAAGTAATCTCAGACTTGCTCATACTGTATAACACACTGTTATCTATAATAATGAACAAAGGTTTGTCCCCAAGCCTGAAGAAACACTTTCAAGTCGTTCTTTTGTCCATTTTTAAAAGAACACTATGATATAATTAAGAAAATCTGTTTGAGATTTCTTAACATGACAGTTTGAGGCAAGTGAGCGATGACGTGGACACACAGTTTGCACAATGCTAATTAATGAGTAAATAAGTAAAGTTTACTTTTTAAGCTCCTATCACAGACATGTGAGTCAAATGTGGGTATTTATACAAGCTTCCATTACTTTATAGCTATATTAGTCTTGTAGCTCCAGAGTAACTCTAGACACCAGAGCTCAACTATCCTTTAAAAATTATAGCTATGGGCAGGTTCAGCTTTATGAGCACTCACACTAATTATAATTCCCAAAATTTCTTTAAGAGATGAGCTTTTTTTAGGCATGTTAGTTGTGTCCTGCAACCTTGTATCTCCCCTATATGAGCACTCGCTTCCTGTTTTAAATAATAAATTCTCCTTCACTTCAGCTTTCTCTCTCTTCCCATCTGTTATGGCTTTATTTGCTCAAATAGGTCAATGCGCAAACAGCGCTGTTATTGCCACATCCATCTAGTTAACGTGTAACTAAGTGACTGAGGACAGTGTTAGCGTCATTAGGATATACGGTTAGTAAAGTCTAGCCTAGTCTTAGTCAGAGACGTGGCAAAGGAAGGGCTGGAAAGAGCACATGTTCCACTCTGTGCTCTTAAGGCCTGGTTATGCCTAACAAACTTCAGCAAGACATCAAAATAGAGTCGGTAACTTATTTAGGGTATAGATGAACATAAAGACCACTGACATGAGTAGGCAGGGTCAAAAAGAGTTGTCTTAAGGTTGTGACTGTACTGTACAGTGCTGTGCTATTTATTTTTGCCAGACCCCTGTGTGGGCCACACAAGACTCCCTATTGTTAAACACACACACATGCACAAGAGTTTCAAGCAGCATTCCTGCTGTGCAGGAGGCGCCGTTCTGAGGCCCTGCATTATCAACACTACCATTTGTTTGCTGTGGCTCCAACAATTGCAAGGGACAAAGTGGAGTAATATTTCAATAAATTACATGTTACCATGAGGAAAGACCACTTTTCTCTCAACAGCCACAATCCCTTGATCCCTATTACTATTATTACTGTTATTAAACGTATTATTTTTACAGGCTACTTGCTAAGTACTATGAAACTAAAATGTAAGTATTTATGTAAAAATGAGTGATGAATTGATCCCCTTAGAGTTTAGTGTTTGACCACAGATAGCAAGTTCAACAGATAAGACCAATAATCTCCTCTGACATTAGCTAGCTTGCTTTCACTGGGATAAGCATTAACTTGCTGGTTAATTAATACTGTTACTAGATCTTGGTGATCTAGTTATTCAAACTAAAGTATTCGTTTTCCAGCTAACGAGGTTCTCCTACTGTTTCTTTTCTGTTGCAGTGGTTTTACAGGTGTTTTTTAGGTACAACATTGGGGCAGAAAGAATAATTAGTTCAAAAAATGGACATGTGGAACACACTGGGGAAAGAAGAAACTGCAGTCTGTTGGTGGAGTGTGCTGGAGCTTTGTGGGTCGCGTGCCACCACACCCCGTCTGAAATCTTCTTTGATCTGACACCAGTCCCAGTTGCTCTGGTTGCTGTGGCCTTGCCTTAGCACAATTAACCCCCCACATCCAGTCCTTCTGACCCTCATGAAGGCCAGAGGCGGCCACCCGCCGCCAGGGCACAGCTGAGCTCTCTTGCTTCCACGAATCCCTCCCTCCCCCGTATCTTAGTCCTCATTCTCCACAAAAAGGGTCCTTTGGTGCCCAGCGAGGCATTACTGTAGCCTGCTATACACACACACTCATACACACACACACACACACATATATATACACAAGAATGGTCCATCAAGTACTTTAAGGATTAAATAAGATGCATGCAAATTCACGTTTTCATTAAGGACTGAAATATCAAGGCATTTGGCTTGATCCTTCAGTCTCTCCCTTCCTCGGGTGTGTGTGTGTGTGTGTGTGTGTGTGTATACGTGAGTCTGTGTCCATCATCCACTCTCTCAGCATGAACTCCTAATCTTGTAATGAGAAAGTGGCAGGGGTGATGGTGGGGGGTGAGGTGTGTCCCCAGAAGGACAACATTAGAGGACTTTCACAGAAAAAAACATAAAAAAAAACTCCACAATCTGGCCAAAGCAATTTTTCTTCTAAATGGCACAAATAAAAAGTTCTTGCCCTTTGAAGACACAGCAGAATAAAACATTTGCTGCGCCTCGAATCGAGTAGTTTTACTAAAAGAACTACCCACTTTTAATGCAAGTGCAGTAGAATGCAGTGTACTGTTAATAAATAGGTAATGTACTACAACCAAAAAAGAGTGTACAGCAGACCCCAGACTGAAAACGGTCAAAACAATTGTTCCATCTTTGAAGCTAAGTATCTATTGTCAACATCTCTAGTGTAAAATGGGGGATTTTTGAGAACATAGCACGAAACTAATGGGAAGCCTGTGGATGCCTCTTGGTGCAGTAGAGAGGGATTTGAGCTAGACGAAGACGCAGATATTGCATTATCATTGAGCTGTTTGAGCTGTTAGCTGCAGCATGACGCTAGAGCCCTGAGGACCGCCAGCATTGATCGGCCCTCCCCTCTGCCACCCAGTCCCAACCCTGGCCTTGACTACTGATCAATGAGAAACGGCTGAGCTCCTATCTCACTTTCTGTTCAAAGTTGGACCTTCCAGAGCCCCCTGCGCTTTCTGTGCATGTGTTTTTTTCTTCGTTTTTCCAATTGATCGCTCGCTTGGGAGACATAAAGAAGAGTCTAGCCTTGAACAAGTCTTCTTTGTGTATGGTCATGGGCTTATTTTGACTGTCACTGATCAACTTCTATAAAAATCTGTTCTAATACTGAAGCAGGTGTAATATGCGACCAGAAAATACATCCACATGAGACCACAGAATTTCCACTGGATACAAAACCGTATTCTGAAAAATGACATCTGGTCAGGAGTTAGTTACAGTCAGTTCAAATTGTGTATCACTAGGATCTCATGAACCCCAGTGCAAGGTCAGTTGTGTAACACAGTTTTATGGTTCAATCAGGCCTGTTATGAAGGGAGAAGTGTGAGCTGATTTAGAGCAGTTATAGTTCTGGGGAAAAAGCGATTCCTCAGTCTGAAGGTGCATTCACAGGGGGTCTTGTAATGTCTGCCAGATGGGAGGAGCTCAAAAAGATAATGGCATGGGTCTGTTGAGTCCTTGGAGATACTTATGACTTTCCTGAGGCAGCATGAGGTGTAAATGGCCCCCAGGGCTAGGAGCTGCATTCCATTGGTCTTCTGTGCACTGGAGGTGACCAGCTGAAAGCTTTCCTATTAGCTGCTGTGCAGCTGAGATACCACACATAGATGCATTATGAAAATATGCTCTGTGGTGCATAGACAGAAAGCTAGCAGCATCTGTTGGGGTGGACCAGCTTTCTTCAGTGTCCTCAGGATAAACAACTGCTGTTGTGCTTTCTTGACCAGCACAGTGGTATAGGTGTTCCATGTCCAAGTGTTCTGCAATGTGTACACCCAGGAACTTGAAGCTGAACACTCTCTCCACTCTATCACCTTTTATTAAGACTGAAGCAAACTCATCAACCTTTGACCTTCTTAAGTTGATGATTAGCTCCTTGGTTAGCACTAGCTAACTGGGTTTTGAACCAGCCCAATAACCATGGGGTCATCTGCAAAATTGACATTTGTGTTGGTGTCAAATGCAGAAACACTATTGTGTGTGAAGAGGAAGTAGAGCATAGGGCTCAATACACGTCCTTGTGTTGCAGTTGCAGTTATATTGGAGGACAGATGGGCACCCAGGCCCACTGCTTGAGAATGCTGTGACGTCCTCTGTGGATCTGTGAGCGCTGTAGGCAAACTGATGTGGGTCTAGTGAAGCAGGGATGCTGGCTTTGATGTGGGAGAGGATCATCCTTTTAAAGCACTTAATTTCTGTTGGTGTGGGAGCAACTGGACGACAGTCGTTTAGATTGCTGACTTTTTTTTTTTTAGCACTGGCGCTATGATGGCTGACTTCAGGCACTTGGGGACTGTTGCCAGAGCTAGAGACAGGTTGAAAATTCTTATAAATACCTCAGTTAGCTGTGAATCACAGGCCATATGTACCTGTCCTGGAACACCATCCGGACCTGCAGCCTTGCATGAATAAACCCTCCACAATGTATGCTGCACATTATTTGAGCTCAATATGAGAACCTGTTCATTCACTGTGGCTGGGATTTTTGCATTCCTCACAATGTTGCTGATTTCAAATTGAGCAATGAAGGCACTGAGCTCACTGACCAGTGTGAGATCACTGTGAGGGCATACTGGGCTACTTTTGTAGTCAGTGATGGCCCTCATGCCCACCCCCTGCCACATTTTTTTTGGTGTCAGCATTGTTGAAATGGTCTTTAGCCTGTTGTCTATGGATATCCTTGACCTTCTATTTTCCTTTTTTAAAGTTTGATCTGGCAACACTGTAAGCTGTGGCACTGCCAGCCTTAAAAGCATTGTTACATGCTTTTACGAGATTTACGACATTGTCCACACAACTTTTGATGTAGAAAAGCACAGTGGTTGTGTATTCCTCCACGTCCACTTTTGTGCCAGGGGTAGCCTGTTGTTCAAACAGGTCAGCATCTCTAGTGTGAAATGGTGTGATCAAAGCAGTCCTGGAATTGACGGGTGGCCTCCTCAGGCCATATTTTAACTGACTTTATTGTTGATTTGTTTCTGTGGATGAGAGGTTGGTTTCAGAAACAGTGAAATGTGATCAAAATGTCAGAGAGCTGGGCTGGGGAAAGTTCTGTAGGCATCCCAGATATTTGTGTACACCTGATTCAGAGTGCTTGAGCCCCTTGTAGGGCATTGCACATGCTGGTGGAAGCTACTTAGCACAGACTGCAAGCTGTCCTGGTTAAAATCTCCTGCAACAATGAATGCAACGTCAGAGTGAGTGAACTGCCCACAATTCTGCTTTCTCTCTGGCTTCTTTAGGTCAACATGGTGACCCACTGGGCTGCTGGTTCTCTGGCTAGCTCCTCCGGAATGCTTCCTAAGTCGACAAAATTGCTAAAAACATGTTGTTCACCACTTTACCAGATGTTGAGTATTTCCTCATGGTTGTATGAGCATTTTGCATTGACGTTTATTGTGAACATTAAACCAAAAAAGTAAATAAAATAAACAGCACTGGTTTGAAGAGCGCAAAGCCACTGCTCCTGGATGTGATTCATGCCACAAATGTTTCTACACATTTTCTCCATGCTTATAATATTTCATGTAAAATCTTACAGTTTTCAGCTTTACTAGATCATTATTGTAAAGTAGGCATGATGATATAGACATTAAATAAAAAGAAAAGAGCATAAAGAGATTAATCCAACTATAATCCAGTGTTACCACCCTGTATAAAATGCATTTATGTTTATGTTTAAAGAATATTTTTAACACTCTGAAATGAAAATGTAGTTCCAATCAAGTTTGTCCATTAAAACTTAGACAATATGTTGACATAGATCTGACCAACTCAGTTCTAGTCCAGTCCTTGCAGTTGAGATTAAAATGGTAGAAACTGAATGGATGGGAACACAGCTGTACCTCTCTTCCACTCTCCCACTTCATCATTTCACTTCACTTCCTTCACCATTGGTGATGCTCCCCTGGCATATGGCTCAGCGTCTAGTCTCAGAGGACCAGCCAGGTCCCACTGCAAATCTCTCACTCATCCTGCCCCACCCCCATTCCCCTCCCCCAACTATACAATGCCCATGGTCACCCCTACTTCTAAACACTCCTGCATTATTTAGTGCTATGCATTATTATATGTTCTTATATCTTTTCTCTCAGTCTTTCTTTCCTGCACTTTCTTCCCTTCTCTTTTTGGTTTTTCTTCAGTCTCTCTCTCTCAAGCCACTCTCTTTCTGGCTTCCTGGTTATCTTTCCTTTCATCACCCCTGCCTCAAGCGCTGTGGGAGAACTGTTTATTTTTGTCTTTAAAAATAAAAGAGTGAGTGTATTATTGTAGAGGATGTAAGAAGAATGCAATAACATGTTTTATCTGTGGAATAAATCTGCTAAAGTGATAGATATACAAGTAATACATTCAGAATTTTCTTTGGTTTCATATTTGGTTCTAGATGCCGATTCCCCCATAGAATTTACCATCTTTTTAGACTGTAAGATTGACCAATTTACCACACATGCTCAAAATGCTGAAGCACTCTGAGAAGCACTAACAGCCAATTACACAATTATGCTGGAAATAAAAGATTTGCATGTGCAATTTCACATCGCACTTCACTACCCACTATGATTTAAATGGTCACCCTAATTATAATGTTCACTTAATTTACCAATTATTTTTTGCATGCATCTTCCATTAATTGGCTTTTAATGATTTACAATAGATTGCTGAATTCCTGCTGTTGAACAGATGCAAAAAACTTGTGTTGAGTTTTGCATAAACTGGCATTTGCATTTTGCTTTTCCATCTAAATGTGCCTGGGGAACCCTCGGAGCATTGTAGGCCTTTAAAAAAAAGGCCAAATGTTTTCTGGGAAATAACAAACTTTCTTTTTTAATTTTTATTGAGAAGAATCATGACCATTTTTACACTCAGTAAGTTCTGTAGTAATGATCAAAGGAAAATAATCCAGCCAGTATTTTTATCCAGCATACCTATGTAAACAATACAGCTAGGTGAGCTCTCCCATTGGTTAGGCATTCAGATGCTAGTTTGAAGTTCTTTCCATGGTATGGTTACCATGTCACCAACATTATTACAAAGTTACGGAGTAACAAACACAAATGTGGTACAAACTGAAAGTTGTGAATCTACACTATGAACAGTTATTTTTGTTTTATTGAGGTACAAGAACTAATTTGCATAACATTTCAGAATGCTTTTGTTATCACCACTGATATTGCATGTAAATGTGTGTGTTTGTCATGCCTACCTTTCCCAAGGTCTTGGAAGAGTCCCAGTTCCTCTTCTCCATAGAGGGAGGTATCTGGTAAATCTCTTGTTTCTGGTTCAGAGAAGGGGGCACCTGGTACACATCTTGCCCGGGACATGGGCCTCCGGCTGCAGGGGGCACCTGGTACACTTCTTGTCCTGGAGTGCCCATGGAGGGGGGTACTTGGTAGATCTCTTGCCCGACTGGATGGTACTTGCCGTGGCTTTGTTTCTGTGTGAGGACAGGGGCTTTGGGCTGGGGCTGAGGGGTTTGAGGACCTGTTGGCACCTGATAGAGGCTGGAGGGGGCAGTTATTCCATGGCTGGGAGGCAACATGTAGACATTGTCTGGGTTGCCTGGGGTTGGGGGACTGGTGCAGGTGTAGGCCGGGTGCATGGCTGTGTACTGGGCAGCAGGGGATGATTTGGTATAGGCGCTGGTGGGTAGACTGGTCTGTGGGGTGGGGGTCTGCTGCTGCTGTTTGTCATACATGCCCACCAGAATCTTGAGACGATTTCCTGGGACAATGCCCTGGCGGCCGTGCAGCGAGCAGAGCCACCAGCCATCCAGACCCTGCGTGTCCCTCTCCAGAACCGTCATAATGTCGCCCTTCCTGAAGGACAGCTCGTCTGGTGACTCAGCCACATTGTCATACAGGGCCTTGGCCAACACATTCTGAATAAGACAGAAGAGAAAAAAAGCTTCAGGAACATTGTTTACTTGGGGGTTGACGTATAAAAGAATATTTCACTCAAAAAAATTTCAAAAACTAAAGAAAAGAAGTAAATAACTAACCATTATTATTTAGTCTTTGCTCACAGTTATTTAGGGATAAAATGCTTTAGTGTATTAATCTGAGGGCAGGGATTTTAAAACAGAATCCATTATCAATTATATTATTTACAATAACATGCAATTTAGCAAAAAAAAAAAGAAGAAATTCCTGGGCCATTTTCAAATGTAAACATAAAAAAAAGCTTGAAATGCTGGTGTTAATGCACTGCTGAGTAAAGTTCTTCCAGTACATTGTGTATACATGGAGTTTTTAATACAAATATAATAGTTATTCAATTCTGTAATTTGCGATTTCATGATGAACTGAACAACTAACATTAGAAAATTTAGCATGTTCCTCAAGGGCCATAGGAAGCATCAGACATGTGTATGTTTAAACATACAGTGCAACATTCACAGAAAATGATCTTGTAGACCCCACCTTACACAAGGACTCCATCTGTCCCAGTGCTAAAAGAGCCACCCACAAGTGCTGCCAGCCTTTACACTAAACAAATATTTGCTCTTAGGCCCCCTTAGAGTAGCCCCTCCACCACTCCCAGGCAGTAGTGAATGGCAGAGGCTGGCACGTGCAGGGCCCATCTCAATGCGCCCACTTAATAAAGACAAAGATAGCCAATGGCACCCTATCACCGTCCTCATGGCCAAATGAACAGAGCAAAGTTGCCTAATTTTAGGGAGGTTTTGCCAAACCTGGTCCTTTATTGCTTGGGTCAGAGTTTAGACTTACTATTTTAGAAACACAGTGTTTCTCTCCCCCTCTCTGTAGTGCAATCCATTCAGCAGTCAGGCATTGTGAAGGATAGTGGGAGAGTTTGGCTCATTTGTGACACTGAGCCTCAGCCACCAGACTGTTGAAGGTGCTGTCAGCTAAGAGTGGTAGTGATACTGGGATGTAAAATACTGTTATACCATAATATGGATTTTACTAGGTTGTGGATAATGTGATGAGCTCAAATCGTGAACAAGAAACTACCATCCACCAAGACAATAGGCTTAATCTTTCAAAGAATCCACTGCCCACTACCATAACCTGGCTTTCAGCTGCTTCCTGACAAAGTAAGGAGCAGAAGGTGGGTTTATGGGGTGCACTGCATACATTCATTAGAGCACTGTCTACTTCCAGCAAGTCTTAAAGCCCTCTGCCTTTTTATCCACTTTCTTTGCCTGTACTTATGGCCAACCCCTGCTTCACACAAATATACACAGTTCATTATATATATATACACATATATATATGTGTGTGTGTCCTGGCAGCACAGATAATAAACATGGTCCACATATACACACATTGTTCTCTGTGCCACCATAGTGAGTGGCAGTATGTGAGTCATTAGACAGTGAATGTAATCTCCATAGCCAAGTTAAGTGAGAGGCTCCTCACACTTTTTGTGGGTCTGTGTGTGTGTGTAAAGACCTGTGCTGAGACTGGCAGGGCTGTGATGAATGCTAGGTCTGTGTGTTGTACTGGAGGAGAGAGCAGAGACGCACTAAGGCTGTGTCTTGCTGATGAATGCCTTGCTTGTATTGCCATTCTTGGGGACAGTCGCTGCAGTATCTCCTTTAGGCCGAGCCTGGAGACCCACACAATAAACCAGAGTGGCTGACTGCCGGCTAGCAGCTGGCTGAGATGTCACCCTACATGCCTGGCATGCGCACACACAGACACAGACACAGACACACACACATACACACACACACACACACAAATGCCAAAATAATGAGAAGCTCTTAACACTAGTTGAAAGAACTCATTGACACACTGTGTCTCTCCATGGAGACAGCTTAAGCCTCTCTAAGAGCTTTTGCATAGGAATTTCAGGTGCTGTTTTAGTGCCAGCTTGGACTGCACGACCCATTGCAGAGAAACTACTAAGAAAACAGTGATGCACTGCTGAGGCTCCAGCAAATAGCTTCTGATGCACTTCCAAGAAATGTCTACTAAAACCCTGCAGCATGTTTGAAGTGGAATTATTTAGACCCCATGGTCAGCTTCTGCAATCTAAAAAAAAAAAAAAACTTCCTGTGACTATTTTCTTCCTATTTCCCCCCCAGTCTAGTTGTCTCTGTCTTTCTCTTTCTGTCTGTCTTCATTGTGTTCTCTGCATCCACCCATTACAATGGATCGACAGAAACAGACATTTTTTCGGGAGAAATTCTTCCTGCTGGGATGAGAGATCCTCTAGAGAACGAATGACATCACAAGGAGCTGAACTTTGCCTCCATTATAAAAGTATGCCAAGCCTTTCTCTCTCTCACACTCCTCCACAATTCCCTTACTGTTTCTTTTGCGCTCTCTCCCTCCCTCTCTGTGTGAACAGGAAGTGCTTGAGGAATGATTCACGTGCGTTTTTGATCGAGGGTGAGTCAATGACACAATGACTCTGAGTGTAATCTCGCTTGTTCAGAACAGACGGCATATGCAACAACATGTATACACACTGACTCACTGATTGCCTAGAAAGACATTGCTGTGCGGCTAAAAACATGATGAATAAAATATACAACAAAACATGTCATGTTCTGCCACTGTGTGATATACTGTCATATGCAAACGTTTCAACTCCCCTGGTCATATTACGTTTAGTTTTTGTTGACTGTCTAGGTGAAAGCAAGTTAACACATCTTCTAGAGGAAACAAACCTTTAACATAGCTTATAACATGTACAATTTCTATTTACACTATAAATATACAAAATAAAATGTGCTATAACTTCTACCAGGAGGCCAAGAGAAAACTGACTTTGCTCTATCTGGGTCTGTTGGATAGCCACGTCTCACTGTCTAAATGATGCTAGCACGATGCTAGCTGATGTTACAGAATGTGCAGGGCAAGGTGTACTTCAGGACTGCTTTGGGACCACCAGTGTAAATGCCTTTTATCAATGTATGGGTTCTTCCATTATGTGAAGATTCTTCAAACTTTAAAAACATCCTTCATGGTCACATATCTCATTTACAAGCACGGTTCTACTCCAAAAGTGGTTCTTTTGTAAAGAATGCACGTCACAGAGCTAAAAACAGTAATGGCACGTATAAGCCTGACTTTTTTTCAATAACAGTGTGTCACACAGTGTCAGAAAACACACAAGCAAGTCTATTCCAGGTCAGTGATTCAGGCATGCAGTTTGCTCAGTCCTAATTGGTGAGGCATTACCTGCCTTTACTATTTAGCTAGGTAACTACTAGTTCGACTACAAAGCTAAGGAAGCAAACTTTAGACACCAAACACGTCTTGGCTACAGATGAAGTAAGGAACAAACAACCTGGCTTCATCCTTGGTACAACAGCACAGTTCATTTCACCACTGTGACCATAACCGTGAAAAAGGCCACATCAAAGGCTTCCCTGAGCTGACAATGTCTTAACATCAAACTTTATTATCCTTAAAGTAAAGACGGGGGGGAGGAGGAGCAAGAGAGAGGAAAAATAAAGGAAATTCATCATCAAGGGACTAAAAGTTCATCCATTTGCATTTAAAAGGGTCATGAGCAGATGAGGGGCAAGAAGTTAACAATGACGGAGAAGGGGAGGAGGGTGTTTAGGAGAAAGAGAAAGGGAAGGAGACAAGAAAGGAATTGAGTAAAAAAAAGTTCCACGGGATAGAGATAGAGCAGACAGTAAGAGAGAGCCAGAGTGAGAGAAACAGAAAGAGAAGGAAAAGAGGGATGCAGAGTTGTGGAAGGAGGGAAGGAAAGGGTTGTGCTGTTCATTCAGACATGGCCACTGAACAGGAAATAATGTGGCAGCTGGTGGACCGCGCTCAGTGCAGACAGGTCAATGAACGGGAAGGCATGGAGCAAAAGAGCAATATGAGTTTGTGTGTGTGTGTGTGTGTGTGTGTGTGTGTGTGTGTGAGTGTACTAGCTGGGGGGGTTAGTAGCTTTTGTCTTCTGTCTTTAAATGGAAAAACATTAGTAAAGTCAGCAAAGCGTGTAGTTGTGTGTGCGGTGTTTGCATGCTGGCATGCGTGAGTGTATAAAGCCCCAAGGGCAAGCTAAGGGCACAAGGGTGCATCCCACACTCACAGCACTTAATCAGATGCTGACATTAGGGATGCAACAATTATTTGATAAATCTTGATTTCTCCTGATTTATCTTCTCAATTAATCTACCGTTATTATCTGACAAGCTGAACAACAATAAAACGTATTTCAAATTTGACTGCTCTCTCTACAAAGCCTGCTGGACATTCACATTAACATGCATTTGTACAACATTATTTCCAAATAAAGTATTTTGAAAGGTGTTTTAGATTTTCTTTTTCCTGTAAAGTATTATAAAATCTTTGAAAGGCTGTGCCTGGGTTGTTAGGCCTTGCTCAGACAGGCAAATCTGATTTTTTTCTGATTTTCTTTGGTCTAAACAGCAAAAAGATCTCTAAACATCAGGCCAGGTTTGACCAGTGAGATTGGATTTCATGTGGTTCCCTTTCTGTCTGTATATATATCATTGTTAATGGGTTATCCACAATAGTGGGCTGACATACTTGGTCTTGTTGCTCTCTTTTATTCCCCCTCTGCCACTCCCTTCATTCATTTGAACAAACACCATCTCCACCAACTAAAGCTTTATTACCTTTAAAGCAGGTGGACGCAACACACAAAACACGATTATCATTGTTTCACATAGGCCCCTGAGTCTGACTGGTCAAGCACAGAAGGTTTAGGGTAAAGTTTTGTCCTCTGAGCTTTGTAGCCACAACACGGAACAGCGTGTTATCTTGTGACACTGGGAAAGCAGTAACACTGTACATTCTACAAGAATTCAGATTCTCTGTCCTGGTTTCCCAGCTGCTGTTCTACGCAGGCTGGGTAAGTAGGAGGTAGGAGAGGCAACAACAAGGCAGTGATTAGAGTGAGGTTTAACCAGCACACGTGTGCAGTTATCAGACAGTGAGATCAGACTAGACGGACAGTTGTAATGCTCAGGAGCACTCAAGCGAGCTTGAAGATGGGTCTGAGTCAGACACAGATGGGTGTTTTTGCCCTTATCGGCTCTAGTGAGTGTGCCACGTGACGCACACACAAAGCACACACCCGAACACTCATATGCCAAGATCAAAAAGATCAGGCTGAACTAAACAACCTCTCGCAAGGTCAAGCAACAGCTTCAAACATTTTTTAAAGTACAGGTTCTTAAGTATTTGTACGACTATAAGAATTTGAAATAGAACCTTTACTTAAAGTGGAGGTTCTTTGATCTTTAATAAGGTTCTTGAGATATTTTAACTTTAACAAGCATTCGTTAAATTGTTCTTGTTGGCTTTTTGGCGCCTTTATTATAAGAGTGTACATGCACAATGGTGACATAAGCCTGATTCAGACAGAACAAATTTACTGGGGTAATGTTTCTCTTTTACAAAGGTAACTCTGAGATTTCATTTCCATCCAGATTTGCCATGTCAGTGTTTTTCTTCCTACTTCCCTGAGGAAATTGCAGGCTGAATTATCTACTGTTGCTCACCAAACTCTGTTCTGATAATTTTAGTCCCAGTTGGAAACACAGATTTTTGCCTGCTGTCACGCGTGATATTTAGAGTCCTACCACACATATCTGTATTAATTACTTCCCACAGTGAGAAACGCTTGGGAAGGATCTGGCCACCATTTACTTGTAAGTAAATGTCTGGGTGGCAGAATTTCTGTACCCTCTCTACATAGAAAAAGCATTAGCAAAAGAAAAAAGAATATAAAGATAAACAGAAAAGCAAGATCTCATGAGTGTTTTTTTTTTTATCATATCATCAACTTTCAGAAAAAGAAAATTGATGAAAACATCCTGGTTGGTCTTGTTTGTGCTAAGGTAATTTTATTGCTGTGTGGATGTGAGTTTACTCTTTGAAGGGATGTGGAAAAATGTATTACATTCCCTTGATAAACAATCCAGTCTGATGAGGCTGTAGTGAAGTTTCTTACATTGGACAAGTATGAACTGGAGAAGCTAGATAAAATAACTGATGCCTAAAATACTTTGCATGGAGGCTACACATTGAAAACAGAGCGCAGGGTGTTTACAGAGAGACCTTTTACTATCAAAAAGGAAAAAGCAAAACGCCTCAGTTGGCTTGAGCTACATAAAGTGAAGAACAATAGCGGCCTGCTCTAGTTTCAAGAGTATATGGGCTGTGTTTGCTACAGGCAAGACCAAACTTGAGCACTAACAACAGGCCACAAGAGAAAAAGGAAAATGGCTGGAGACGGTGTGTACACATCTGCGTGCATGTATGTATGTGTGTAAAAAAAAGAAAGAAACCCAAATGGAGATTTTTTGTATCTTTCCGTGTACATGAATGTGCATAATTCCTTCCGCAAGTCTAGGCACATTGCCTTGCTCCTGCTTGCCAGCGGTCCACTTACCGGAGCATTCCTCAGCTCCTACCCAGCTCTTCCATTACTCCACATTCCAGCCTGTTGCAGAGCTCTCTTACAACATACAATAAAACACACACACACACCTGCAGGCGCGTCACACACTCGCAAACTCCAATGAAGTAAGTCATCCAGACAAAACCAAAAACAACCAGACGACGACACCAAAACACTGGCCTTCACAGAGTCCACCTAGCTTCTATCCCCCAAAGCAACATAAATACCCTCCCACACACACTACTACTGCTACAGAGGAGTGAATGATCATGTCTTCCTTCAGGCGACAGAAAAACAAAAGCCTGCTCTCCAGGCCCTCCTTTCTGGCTAGGTGAGTGTGTGTCACTGGTAAGAAAACAGCTCCAATTCTTGTAGCTACAGGCTATAGTCAAGTGCTGGCTTGCTGCCCACTTGTAGCGGCCTTACTGAACTGACACATCGCTTGTATATGGGCAAAACATTTCCCTGTAAGCCTTTAAAAACAGGCTTTGCAATTTCGAACGCTTGGGTAGCACAGGATTTGCTAACATAGACTTGGATTTATTTTTGCCTTTCAAGCACAATGCAACAGTCTGTGATGGAGAGAAACACGCTCCCAAGACTTTTGGTTTGAGGACTAGGATTCTGGAAAAAGACAGATGAGCTGATCGCCCATCGTTGGGGGTAAAACAGTACAAAGTAATAGTAACAGTAATAAGATTATATTATCCTGTAGCAACGTACAAATTCTTGCAGTAACTCACCTAAGAACTGTGTTTCTCATACATCGTTAAGTGAAGAAAATGAATTATTTTTATTTATTTTTATATTTTATATTTTTATATTTATTTTGGAATACATTTGGAGTATTTTGCATGTATACATGATAGCTGCTTCAGCTGATTGCAGGATGCACCCAAAACAAATTGTTAAAGTATCTAATGTTACCTGCACTGAAACAGACTGAAAAACGTCCTTGTGCTGAAGAAGAGCGAGGCCAAACCTTTCATACAAAATCAGCTCTGCATGCCTTATATTTTTTTCATTAAAAAATGAACTCTTTTAAATGCCGTTTACTGTGATTCACTATTTCTTTCTAAAAACCAAATTACTGAAAAGGACCACCAGGCTAATGAAGCGGTAAATCAGTAGCAGTGAGTTCACGGAGGGAAATAAGAAATTCAATCCCGTTACATTTTAAGAGAAGTAATTAGATCTTAATCTCTGAAACGGTAGCGCATATGCTCTACATTCAAGCTAAATGAAAACAGCATCACATTTAACAGGGTGGAGTTTTTAGAGCAGATTGTAAAAAAAACGAACAGAGGCAACAAAGGCAAAGCACACTGCCATGCTAGCTTGATGGCTTTTGTGCATGGCTGAATCATTTTCTTCTTCAGCCCTGAGTTGAGAAATCCTCATCATGGTGTAAATATGTCCAGAATTCTGCTGATTCCCAGCGATAAACCTAAAAATGTCCGGCTTTCATAGGGTTGCAGTGATCCCTCTCTGGTTCCGAGAGTCATTGTGACCTCAGTCCCACATTCCAGTGGCTCAGTAGCACTGAGGAGGCCAGGAACTCGAGGAGGATTACGATACAAAGGCAGGAAAAACTTCAGCCATGGTGTTGAGTATCAAACAGCTTTACTGTTAAAAACAGGACAATTGTTTGGAGGGTCCTAGACACATTAGACCTTGATGTTGTGTCATTAACCAGCCGTGAATATGATGACAGATCCTTCTTAGGCTGTCTTTCGATAACACAACATAACTATGCCTGATTGCTTCATTACTTACAAAGCTCTGAGCAACATCAGTTCCAGGTAAGCAGCAATGCCTGTTTCTCTCCAATACCTAGACATTTCAAGCTGAAATGAAAGTGAAGCCCTGCAGGTACAGCAACATGAAAAAGCCACCATGGAGCCCACATCTTCTACATGCAGGAATCCATTAGCTTTGCCCTAGGAGATGTTCTGTGATCAGATCCCTTATCAGAGCTTTCTCTGTCACTCTCTCTTCTTGAGACCGAAAGAGAGAGAGAAAAAGAGAGAGAAACAGGGAGAGACAGAGAGAGAGAGAAAGAGAGAGAGAGACAGAGAGAGAGATTTGAAAAGGGAGAGAAGACAAAAGTGCATTTAATTGACCTGATTTCCACTCAATTTTGCGACATTAATAAATTATATTGCATTATTTACAATCAAACAGTCAGAGAAAGAGAAAGATTCTTTGATGTAGCATTATCTGCAAGGTGAGATCGCTGGGCAAACATATCTTTGCATTTTTAGTTCTGTGTAAAGCATGTGCATTTTTTTACATATTTCACATGTATGCCCATGTTCCCAACCCATCATCCACAGTCTAATCAGATTTCATTTAAGCTAGATGTTTTATTTCAAATTTAGGGGGCTAAAATTTCAAGTACCACTGTATGAAGTCCAAGCAAAAATTGTGTTTTTCATAAATTGGAATGTAATAAGTTTTATTCATGTGGCAGTGACACAGTTGAATCAAGTAAATGTAGTTCATTCCTTTAATGAGTGATTGGATGGATCAGGCAGTGAAAGGGATGGACTTTCCAGTATTAAACTACACTTCAGCACCATAACCACTGTACATAACCTGGTTCCATCATTAACTACACAGCTGTGTTGTGCTTCATACTAATAAAAGTTCAAAATCCAAAATCCACCTGTCTGGTAAAGTGAACATTGTAGAAACACTGGAGTAACAACCTTTTGTTTGCACACCTGCCCAGTTTCATACTGGTGTGTAAGATGCAACAATTCAGCCATTCCCTTCCTTCCAAATCATGCTTGCATATAGGAATCTTACTTATCGCAATGCTATAGCAATGCTCTTGTTAAATTACAGCTAGTGTCTAACTCTTCATTATCCCATCCACTCCTTTACTAACCTGTTCTGATCTGCTCAAAGGTCACGCTAACCCACCTGCTTCATACCAATCCCTCCCTGAGCAAACCTGAAGCTTATTCTATGAGTCATCAGTCTCAGAACACGTCTTTTAATATTGATCTTCGAACAGTTTCTTTAATTCTTTAGTGTTCTGTTCCATGGAAGATGTGCTTAACTGATTCCAGATCAGCAGGGGAGGGTACCTTCTACATCACAGTGCTGTCACTACCACCAATAATTAGCGAGGGACGAGGAGCAGACCGTGTCTCACAGACCTCCCAGTAGAGAGGGAGGGGGTGGGGGGAATTCCACCCTTTTACCCCAGAGGGTGGGCGTGAGTCAGGGGTGAGTCAGTGGTCCACTGCGGGAGTTTAGAAGGAGGGCCTCTCTCCATCTCCCTCTCTGTCTCTTTAAAGTCCACTTCTCAGGGGCCTACACTCATAGCCAGCATGAGCCAGCACTCTTAATATAGATGCTGATTCAGGATCAGCCCTACGAGCCAAGTTCCATCAGCTGAAGGGGATTTTAATTAGTGAATCGTGTTCTGACTGCTGTGACAGCAGCCCCCCCCCCCCAAAAAAAAAAGTGTTTAAGGCCTCAACTAATGCACTTTAAGAAGCTACATGAACTAACACTACATAGCATCAGCGGCAAGAACAAAGGCTTATTCGTGACTGTAAAGTGGGAAGAAAGACGTTTATACTGATATAAATAACTTCAAATTTGGCGCTGATTCCTAATTTAGACCAAAGCGTTCCACTGTCATCAAACATCTGATTCCAGACACGCACTGAAAAGTCGTTACTCTTCCATCAGCTCTGAACAAGCAAAAAATGATCAAATATGGCACCAAAGCTGGTGACTTTGTAGTCACAAAAGAAAAACTCTCCCACTGCACGTCCCGGTCTCATGGGGAAAATCCTAGGCCCATGCAGGGGGTCAGCCTCAGAGAGCAAAGCCTTCTCTGACGGAAATGGAGGTCTGGCCTAGCTCTGGCTTCCAAATACCAAAGCCCTGTGTCATTCCTGCCCTTACAAGTTGACTGCATGCCAACACTTTCAAACAATAGCAAGGAACGAATGCCGCTTGCCAAGACTCTGGCCTGGCCTCTGCAGTCCTTCTCTTTCTCTCTCTCTCTCTCTCTCTCTCTCTCTCTCTCTCACTGCGCGCCCCTCCATAATAAAACCTTAATCTTTCAACTTTCTCCTGACTCAGCAATGTCGTGCCTCCATGGCTCCGTTTCCACTCTCCCAGCTCCAAACACACACACACACACACACACACACATTTGCACACACTCTTCTTTCCGAAAGCACACAGACTCAGTGCTCCTGAAGAAAAGACTGGTACAAAAACACAAAAAGCACAGCACATAGCAATCCAGGCTCTGACTGTGAACTGGTATAAAAGGGCTGAAGGAGAACACGTCTACTACATCTTTTCCATTCTGTCACTTCTGACAAGTCTTCTTCTATCCACTGCTATGTTTTAAGAATGCATGAGGCTTTTAAAAAACCCCCAAATACAGAAGTGCCGAATACAGACACACAACACACACACACAACACCCCGCTGAGTCATAACAAAAGAAGTTAAAAGAGTCTGGAGTTCTTTCTTTTCTCTGTCTCTTTTCACTCTCCTCTGCCTATTAACTCTTCAGGCTCCTCCACAGCTGGAGCCAACTCACACAGCACCGAGGACAGTGTACACACACATATATGACGTATACAGACACTCACCAGATAATTCATTTTCAGCCCCGTTTTGTGAGGAGCTGGGACTCCAGACAGCTCTCAATGGCCCTGAAATTGGGCTCCCCCCAACAAAAAAAAGAAAAAGAAAAAGATAAAAGTATAAAATCCCTCAGGCCGGCCACCTTCAGTCCCGCACCTCCACTCGTTGTCTATGTCAGATGAAAAAGTCACAAAGTCATGGTAGACAAGAACATAGTCCTATTCCATGATCTCACGGGCTAAGAATGAGTCTGTCCCATACACCTCTCTTTCTTTCCCTCTCTCTCTTTTTCTGACTGTCTTTTGCTCTTTCTCCCGCTCCCTCTCTCTCCCTAGTCTCTAACTCTGAGACTCGAAGGGGGCGGTCAGAATGTGCCGTAACACGACACCCTCCCAGTTCCTGCTCAGCCCTGGCATTCCCTGTACTGCTTTCCGATTGGCTTAGGACTCTCTTCTTATGTTAATGCAACTCCCCCCTTCATCCTTTGCCTGTAAGGAATGTTTAAGGAGCCTCCATGTAGACCTGCGAGGGAAAAAGACATTAGTTTTTCTTCCCCCTTGTACACACACCTCCCCCACTACTACTTTGTCCACATCTTTTCCTTTAGTCTCCCCAAATTCCTCTTTTCTCTGCTGTCTGGCCTTTCCTGCTGCCCCTTTTTCCACTGCAAGTCTGTCTTATATAACCTCTGTGCTTCCACAGTTAACAAAGGGAATGTGCCACTTCTAAAAAAGTGAAAAACTAAAAACATATTCTACCAAGAAAATATCACAACATAAGCTGAGAAACACTTTTCTAGCTATTGTTCTAGAATATGTAAACTGTAAGTAATTGGACAGCACCTGTTTTGTTATCCTGTCTGTCCTGTTTTAAATTGTTTTACATCTACATATTATACATATACTTACAGATGTCATTGTGTTTAACACTGAATCTAGTCAAACATCCTTAAACAGACTTTATTTGAACCTTCAAGATTCCCAAAGTGTCAATACAATGAGTTCCATGTCTCTGTCAGATGTCCAGGAGTCTCTCTGTAGCCTGTGCTCTGTCTCGACTTCACATTGTCTTGAAAAGACAAATATCTGGGCATGACATCACTGTCAACTCTCACACAAGGGAGGGAGCTGGTGAGGAGGTCAAGCTGGGTCCACCTCGTTCAGAATCAATACTGCACGCAGAAAGAGCCAAATATTTTCAGATGAGAAAGATTTTAAGAGAGACAGGGAGAGCGAGAGAACGAGAGAGCGAGAGAGACAGAGAGAGAGAGAGAGAGAGAGAGAGAGAGAGAGAGAGAGAGAGAGAGAGAGAGAGAGAGAGAGAGAGAAAGAGAAAGAGTGAGAGAGAGAAAGACGTTTGTCACTTTGTCACATCCATGCCATCATCCCGGTGAGTCCAGTGAGGTCAGAGGTGAAAGCCAACAGTTCACTTAAACTGATCTGAGATCAGCGCTGGCACATTTCAACCCATCCATCCATTTTCCAAACCGCTTCTTCCGTTTCCGGGTTACAGGGGAAGCTGGCTACAGGCCTAAAGCGGGGTACACCCAGGACAGGAGGCTAACCAGAAAACCATTTATACACACATTCACACCTACGAGCAATTCCTTAAAAGTACCAAATCAACAGTGGGAGGAAACCGGAGCACCTGGAGGAAACCCACGCGAAGACAGGGAGAGCTTGCAAACTCCGTTACATTTCAATTACAGTTCAACTCTCTTTGCTTCTTAAGGTATGTGTGTATGTGCCATTACCAAAAACCACAGTAGCAGCCTAGTGCAGAAAAACCAAACTACTGAAACCCAACATGTTAGGCTGACCAGCTTCAGTGAAGCATCCTTGTAAACGTAATTTTTTAAAACAAACTATTGCTTTAATATTTCAGATTTTAGAATTGAGCTAGTTCTTGATCAGCAGAGGAAAAGCGGAGTGATTCAACTAGAAATGAAGAAAGAGCACGGTTGATGGTATATCAAAAAGCTTCGCCTGCCGATTTAATGCGCTCTGGGAATCCGCAGCCCTTATCTTTACATAGCGCCTGCCTCTGTAGGCCAAGGGATGCTGTTTCTCATCTCCATGGCAATTGAGCCGCACTTCATCTCATGCTATGGCACAGTTACTAGGAGAGACTTTGGTGCACCCGTAAACAGACACACACTTACGTGCCCATTTTCTCCTGGGATGTTAGTGATAGGCCCTTGGTCTCTGCGTACCTGTCAGAGAGCTAAGCCAAAGTGCAATCAGAGCTGACACTTAGCACTGCATGTATGTGTGTGTGTGTGTGTGTGTGTGTGTGTGTGTGTGTGTGTGTGTGTGTGTGTGTGCATATGCACGTGTGGATTGTGTCACCACAGAGATTAGTCTATCACATCAGGCACCATTTCAATTAGCGCCCCTCCTCCAGCCTTCATCCATCACCTAATGAGCCCCTCCTCCACCGGGACCTTCCAACCACACTCCTCAAACACTCTGCTACTGACAGCCCAGATAAACCTTCCTTAAATACCTGCCACCAGACATGACAAAGATGCAAATGAGCCTTATATTACTAACACCTTGACTGCTTTGCATGTTGCATTCAGACACAGATTTAAATAATATGAGTTTGTGCATTTATATGCGTATTAGTACACTGCTCTTTGGTGTGTGTGAAATAAATTATATTGTTGCTGTCAAAATCTTATATCTCCAGAAAAGTAGCTTTACAGGAAAAGGAAGAACCAGGAATTCCTGAACTTTCAATATCCTGTATATACAATTATCAGTAGAATGTAAGAAAACAATGCAAAGTCTTTTTATGCAAAGTAATTCTGGATAATTTTTTACTGGGTGTTTAACACAAAAAAATGAAAATAAGGATACAAAATTTTGTTCCTGCAGAAAACAAATGTTGTTGCTAATCATTAATAACCATTTTAAAAATCTATATCAATGTCAGGTGTAATTGGGGTTAAAATATTATTCACACAAAAAACAACCATTAGGAGAAAAAAAGAAGAGATTAGTAGAAATGTCAATATAGGAAAATATCAATGGATGAGAATTGTGTCCACTTCCTTTCCAATTCTGTGTGCTTTTTATGCCACTGTCACAGAGGTGCCAACTAGTCATCAACCACATCATAAAGCAGTGAGCTTTCGTAAGTAAGCAGGGGTTCAAATGTTTGTTCCACTTATTTTAAAGTGGAAAAAATAAAAAAAATATATCTACAGACTGTGGTGAACGAGCCATCTTTTACCTAAATGTTAGCATATAAAATGTAAGGGTGCACATATGCTTCGAGTCTATTTTCTGCTGTTTGCACAAAACATGCCATCAAAACCTTGCAGAACATACAATATAATAAATCATCATACATCATACAATATCATTGTTAATCATACCATCAACATAAAATATATACTTCTTGTTTGCTGTAAACAAAGTGCTTGACTTAAGTATTTAGCAGACTAGCATTTTTTACCCTAACTGTATCAGCCAAGACTCAACAGTAAGGAATATGAATGGGATCAAGGGGGTGAAGAATTGCGGGGGAGGAAATGTAAAGTTATAATCGATAACTATCTATATCGAATAATGTGGAAAAATATACCATGACAACACTTTTGACCATATTGCCCAACCTAAAGTGCATATACGAGTTTTTGACTCATGCGTGCGTGTGTGTGTGTGTGTATGTGTAACAGTGGACTCATTGTGTCTGCATGGCCTGGTCTCTACTGAGTCGGGCTGCCAGAGAATTCCTCACACCTACACACTATTCCGTTCCACAGACACACTCTCACACTCAGTGCCCTCCTGCTCTTGTCCCTTTTGGCCCCATGTCCAGCCTGGCAGGCCGTCCGCGTCACTCCTGCCCATATCAAGGCCTGACCTGACCCGTCCCAACCCAACTTCCCCAGAACAGAGCCACCATTCACTGTAGCAAATGTGGGTCAGAGTAGGAGAATATGGAAATCCCATTTGCTCCTGAATTCAGGTTATGCTGCTATTTTCCTCTCACTCGCTCTTAATATACCTCCTTCTGGGTGTTCCCGCACTGGTCTGCTGAATTCCAGAAAGATCTTCTAGAGACATCTCTGGAAGGTCAACAGATGGTGATGAAGAGCTGTACAAGAGCTTCTTTTACTATAGTTAACAGATTACTTCCCTATTATTATAAGGCAAACAACGAATATAAGTTATTGCTTATCATTTAGCATCATTTCATGTGCAAAGTGGCACTAATGAGCCCTTACTGATTGCTCCCATTGATCACATGCACTGCCATCATTCTGGAATGACGCGACCTTTTAAAGTAATGATTCATTGAAAAATCAAAATGTACACAATCTCCTTCTTATCCAAAACGTAGTGAACCAGTCAAGACATGTTTGGTGTCCAAAGTTTCCTAAAGGCTATGTTCATGTTACAAGCCTTACTTCCATACCGGTTCACATATGTGCCGTTAAGCAACTTACATCTGCCTTTAGTATGAAAAAATCTGTGCCCTGGAATGACTTGCATGTGCACATCTCACAACAACAACAACAACAACAACAGCAACAACAACAACAACAACAACAAATGAACAAACTTGTAGCATAAACTTGTAGCATAAACTTGTAGCATATAGCGTAATGAGCTCTGATCAGCTCTCAGCTGTTCATAATTAGGGGAAAGTTCAAACAAAGGCCACATGCTTTAATGCTCAGGCAGCAAAACACATAAAATCCGTTCTGACCTTTCTCATTATCCAGTCTAGAACCGACTCTGATCTGAAAGTGACTCTGATCTGATTAAAAAAAATATCAGATTTGTGTGTTCACACAGCTGGGTCACATCAGATTTGTGCCACTTCAGCCTGGTAAGGTGGACCATTCATTAAAGGGAAGGACCACTTTAACTAAACTTAACGTGTGTGCGAGTGACGGCTGCTGTGGTGACTCTGATCCTGCCTCATGGACAATGTTGCTAATATGAATCTATTGTCAGAAAAGCAGAGCACAACAGTGACAGGCTCCTGGAGAGAACCCTTCCACTCTGCTGCCACTTCAGTGATGGCGTGCGGCGCGAAACAATGCACATCCTTGTGTTCCGACATCCGCCCCCCTGGCCAACAGCAATATTCATGCAGCTTTGAAGGACACAACAAGAAAGGCTCTCTTTCTTTGCTGGAGCTGTCAGTCCAGCTGTGAAGTCTGTCACTAGGGCTTTTAAACTGCTTATGATGGAGGAAGAAAATCCTACTCCCTCACGCAAGCACACACACACACACACATTTGCTGACACACACACACTTGCTGACACAAACATGAGCACATAGACATATAATCACATGAGTACACATTCACAAAGCGCCACAAGTGCATACACGTGCAACGGCACGAATGAACGCACAGTTAAACACATACTGTACACATGGACACATTTCAGCAGCAGTTGCAGGACAGTCATTTGTCGTACAGGATCCTGCATCAAAGATAATGACAGGCAGACTTTTCCAAACTGGCACTGTGCCCAAACCCCCTCTTGGGCCTTTCTGAGTCGTCCCCTCCTCCAGTAGATAGTGAATAAGGCTTACTGCTATCTGCTCAGCACAGGAAAAAACAAAGGCCTTGCCCTGTGCCATACACCAATAATCATACAGCCTGTTTACAACCTCCCTTCCCTCTACATTTCATTTCCACAGATAATTGCATTTGTTTATTTGCCTATGTGAAATTTCATTTTTATTTGTCCTCTTATCTGCCAAACACGCTAATACTCTGAGATGATTAAAAACTACAAAGTGGATCAGTCCCCCCTCACCCCCACCCCCCTTTAATCAAAAGTTTGCTGTGGGGAGGGGCTAATGATGTGTAGTGGTAGCAGCTCCTTTCCATCCCTCTCTCTCCCTCTCTCTCTCTCTCTCTCTCGCACACACACTCACACACACACACACACACATACACACACACACACACACACACACACACACACACACACACACACTAGGAAGCAGGCTTTCTCTGCAATAAAAGGATTAGCTTTAATGTGGCAGGAAGTGAATGGTTTTGTGTAGAGTTTAAGGAGAACTGGGGAGCTGATTGAGTTTACAGGGTAAACGGAGGATTCGCTGGGGATATTACCACCCCTGAGGAACTCAGTGTGTGTGTGTGTGTGTGTGTGTGTGTGAGAGAGAGAGACAGAGAGAGAAAGAGTCTGTGTGTATGTGCTTCCCATTATGAGTGACAGACTTTGAAATGTAGAAGACCTCTGAGGCCTCCACCCAACCTCAGAAAGCCAAAATGAGGCATAGCATTAAACTGCTGAGCTGCTTGGTTAATTAGATTGCACTGATTTGCTTTTTCATTTCAATCTGTGTTATGGCTTTGGTTTCAGTACCCCCCCCCCCTCCCTCTCTCTCCCTCTCTCTCTCCCTCTCCTGACAGACAGGGCTAATCCAGCGAGATCTGGTGAGATCAGCAACACGCCCAAGGTTAGCATAAACAGCAACAGTGACAAATGGCACAGCTTGCCTTGCTAACACCACTCCAGAGAGAGGTACAGGGGATGACGTCAAACCACACACACACACACACAAAACAGTCCCAACAATCCTACAAAAAAGTTCCCCTCTGACGGACAACAAACAGAGTTCTCCCTCCCCCTCTCAGAAGAATGCAGGAATCCGGTATGCTAACTCCAGCATAAAACCCTTCATTCCAGACAAGGCTTCAAGGAAGGGGACCCTCTTCCTATCGACCAGGCCTTTCCAAGCTTTCCAAGCGGTTCGTTTTTGAAATAAGTTTTTTTTAAGCGCATAACAGAACGAGGGTCACCTCTAACAACAGGACTAATTGCATTACTGCAGGCTAACAGCCTGTCTGGCCCATTGTGTAGAGCACTGTTTCCAGACGTTAGCTTTAACTGTGCTATTGTGCAGTCGAGCAGAGCCGTTTTTACAGTCAGAGAGGTTAATTAAGATCTGCAGCTAATTCTCCCTTTTTACAGGCTGCTTATCCACTCTGAACAGAAGAAAGAAGCGTTTCCTAAATGGAGGCAGCCAGTCTCTAACTGCAATTAGATATCTATGAGAAAATGAATGTATTTGATAAGAGCCCCAATTTCTTTTCTAAGACAAGGTTGTATTTCTCTTTATTTTTAGTCTACAAACATCAGAACGGATATACACAGAAGCTGGTTTACTGTGTACTCAAGGCTAGATGTGTTATCTGCCCTTGAGATTACCTCTCTCTCTCTCTCTCTCTCTCTCTCTCTCTCTCTCTTTCTCTATATATGTATATATATATATATATATATAAAGAGAGAGAGAGAGAGAGGGAGAGAGAGAGAGATGTGTGTGTGTGTGTTCGTGTGTGTGTGTGCGTGCATGTGTGTGCATGTCTGTTTGTAGTAGATGGTTCATATGGTGTCTAACTTAATTTGTTCCCTGCCCTTGAGAGTGTGCCTTGGCTTTCTGGTCCCAGATGTATGTTGTGTGAGGTAGCAACCAAAGGCCTGTAAATAGTTTTAAGGTGAACTTACCATACCCAGAGCTGACAGGCCATCAGTAAATGCCATCTAATGCAATCCTTTTCTCATTCTCACTAAAGCACAACTAAAGCTGCCCCTAAATCTGTTTTAGTCCACACAGCTGTTCTCCACAATACAATTCACAGAGATGTGTGTCCTGGTGACTGAACCCCAGCTAAGATGGGGTATTTGATATACACTCTGGTATTGGGTATGCTCACTTATATTGTAGTGTATAATCTATGGCATGACTGGTATAAACTAGACATAGCTGTGTGAAACCATGACACCAAGCAATTAATGAAAAATAGCTGAAGACTAAAGGGCAGGGATCAGAGGTCAGTAATGAGGTCACATTCTCTCCTTGTCCACCATTTGCACTTTTCTGAGTTTCTCTCCAATAGCTCACCTATGAGTAAGGTCTTATTGCACTGAACAGCAGTGGTCATTAAGCTTTTTCTTGGAGATCTTTTCTATCTGGACTTCAGTTCCCACTACATGTCTTTGAGAAGCCTGCAAAGCTGGATTAGATGTCTAAGATTTTGTAATAGTGAAATATTGTAATAGTGAAATATATGGCACTTCTTTAAAAGGGCCCAAATCATGGAAAACCAAATTGTCATTGTTATTTCCCAGTGATTGCTGTATATTTAGAAACTAAGCTACAAAAACAACCTACTTTGCATTAATTCTTTCTCATGATGTCACGTAAACCATCACATTCACATGGATTCACAGATTCAGGCTACAGCAGTTTAGACCAACCATTCACACTAAAGTTATAAGAAGGGTTTAAGTCTTGACCACTTTTTGATGAAGGCGCAAAGCAGCTCATCAGATTCTTAAAGGCAGCAACAAAAACAGCTTGTTTGATTTTAAGGGATAAAGAGCAGTTGAAAAAAGTAATGTAAAAATCAAATAATGCATAAAAACATATAAACATCATGATAAAAATGTAACATCATCTAAAAGTGTAGAATATGAAATTTAGATTAAATAAATACATTAATTTAGCACAATAACCATTTTCTCTGGAACTGTGATTGGTCAGGTGAACACAGTGAACAGTAAGGAACGTTTTCATTAGCGGGTCTCATTTGTATATTGCAGGCTGCTGCAGTATAAGAAGTGCAAAAGACAATATTAACAAATGACATGTTGTGTAGCTTTAAGCTCTGCAGGTGGACAATTTGTGACTATAGCTGGTCGTAATGGCTGAGAATGAGGTTTGATTATAGAAAACGGTTCTTGAAAAAGTTCCTGAAGTAAGCTTCAGGCACAGCTGTAAATGTTCAAATAGTTCAAAAAAGGCAAGAAATGGCCATTTTAGTTGAGGTTAGAGTGGAATTTTTGGCTAATCTCACTAAAAACAAATATAATGACCCTTGGGTGACAACCACATTAGCATGCTGGAAAGGCTTTGAAAAAATATAGCAGTGTAAATTAGCAGAGAGGCATTCAAGTATAAAGTCCTTCAAATGTGTAAAAGAATTCCTTTTACTAGCCTGGCTTTTAAAGCACATGTGACAAAACTGTTCAAGCTACTGGTGAAAAATGATAAGGAAGCTGTGAATACTTCACACATAACTTCGGTCTGGAACCATGAAATATGTGTGAAGCTATGCTGCGCCCTATGACACGGTTCAGCAGATGGAATGGAATAGGGTCATTAGAAGTGATTAATTCCAGTGACCCATAGATAAGTCTCAAATTGATCTCCACACAAAGCTGAGAGGCAAGGAGAAGCACAGCTGCGTGCCTAACATGAGCCCACATACACACACACAGACATGTAACACTCCATACACTTCATTTAGTTCATAAGGAAGGGGAGCTCAACATATAGGAACCTGGAGAGTGTGGAAAGCGAATGTTGATCAGGGAGTTAGTGCCAAGGTCCCAATCCAGTTGCCTCCAGGGGGGCACTGACCCTGAAACAGTTTGCTGAAATGCAAGACATTTATCAGGGAGTAGTATGTGAGTAAGAAATTTAGACTAGAAAGGAAACAGAGGCCTGATGCCAAATAGCAAGAATACCAAAGAGTTTGAACAGTAATGTAAGAGAGTAAGAGAGAGAGAGAGAGAGAGTGTGTTTCAGCCCTTTTCCCCAAAAGCTCTGTACATGACATCACTGAGGTCACAGGGGTGAGAGGTCGGGGCAGGGCAGAAGGGCAGAAGGGCAGACATTACTCCTCTCAGTAAGCCTTAGCTGGTTCAGTGGCAGTGAGCAGAACACCTACCCCAAGAATGTGGTGTGCATGTGTGTGTCAAACCATAAATATAATAGCCTCTAATGAGCAGATCAGTATCTGTGCTGCTCAGTGACGCCTTGTATGCCATTAACGACTGGCAGCCACTTAGAGAACCCGTCCACACGCCCCTTCACAGCCAGCACTGGACAGCCTCCCATGCCTCTCAGAAATAAAAGCCTGACCAGCGGCTAATAACCCATTAATGTCTCACTGCGATCACTGAGCTCCGGTAAGTGCAGGAATAGACGTGCCATTCAGTGGGATTCTGGTGCATGTGTGAACACAGATAAACACGGACGCCAGTTTGGCACAGGCACGCTGCCATCTGACCTTGAGGGACGCCTGGACTGCAGGCTAAAAATACGTGAGGCCAACTTCAAACACCTATTTGAAGTTACTGGAAGCCGCTTTTTGGAGCTGTAAAGAAGGAGTGCGCAAAATGATTGTTGGCTTTCGATTGTTGGTGTGGGAGGTTCAAGGAGGAAAATGCAACATTTTCACCAGCCAGCAGGGGGCACACGAGTTATCTTACACAAGAGGGGGGGGGGGGCATAGATGGTTAAATGGATAAATCTGTTTCTGATGTTTTTTCTGAATTAAACAATTTTTTTCCATGCAGAGTTTTACCACAATTTTATTATTTTATTAGACTAATTCCTTTTTCAATTATTGTTTTTGGGCACCCTTAAAGCATCAGAAAAGTTTTTTCCCTTGGCTGGTGTTATGACCACTGAGTTGAAGACATTAGCCAGTCAGCACTGTTAATTTAAATCTTAGTGTGGTCTGGAAAGTGAAGATGCTGTAATGATTGCTGTCTCTCAATCACATGCTGGCACTGAAGATGGTCCCAGTGAAAGGATGTTGCATGTATTTATGCCATTGAGCGAATCCCACTGAAATAAATAGGCTCTAATGATAATGACCCTCTGCTGGTCCCAATACCTCCATAAATCTACCCTCTACCCTCTGATTGTTGAGGGCATTCCCTGTCTTTCTCACACACATGTACATACAAGAGTGATAATTGTATGTTATAGCTTATCAGCACTAATGCTGTGTTGCAAACACATCATTCTAAAGAGTCTTAGTGTTAAACCTGATATCAGATCTGCCTCTGTATCTGTGGGCTTGCAGTTTTAACTATAGACATGAATGTTTACTCAAAAAATTAGTGAAGTGTTTACAGACTTATAGGTTCAGTGCAGTTTTCGATTATGAGGTCAACATCCAATCAGATTTATGGTATTTGAATTCAAAATAAATCTTCAAAAATAAAAAAAACTCCTTAGGAGTTTGTTTACAAGTTCTTAAAAATTTACTGTCAAAAAATCAAATGCCACTTTACTGTAAGAGAATGCACCAGATGCATAAATCTGATCACTGACAGTGTTTACTATAAAACATGGCAAAAGAAGAGAGAGAGGACTATATCAGCGATACAGCTTTTCTAATTGAAACATTCTTTTTTCATTTTCAACACCATATTAAAATCTGTACATTCTTAAAAGAATGGCGTACTCCTGATTTTTGCACACTTCTAGACTTTTTGCTCCCTGCTTAATGGTGTTTTACATAATCTCGCCGTTTTCTTACACACACACGACAGTCGACCGTGTGGGAACCCATTAGAGCCGTATCGTAGAAGTGGATCAGTTTAAGGAATGAAGAAGGCTTTCACTGATAGACTGCTAATTCCAGCTTCATTTAGAAAAAGAGTTTCCTTACAGCCATGGCCTCCATTAGCGACGCAACAGAGCACAGGGGGGGGTGAGAGGGGTAAAGGAGATGAATGGTGAACTGGAGAACAATTGCACTCACTGGGTGATGCTGGGTAACTGGGTAGTCATCAGCACTGCACATAAAATGCACAAACCATGACAGCTTTTCACACTGTTAAAATAAAACTACTGGTTCAGTCCTTGACAGCAGGCACCGTGTCCAAACAACACCCCCATTCCAAACCAGATTAGAACACCACAACACCTAAATCCACTCAGTCACCACTCAGTCCAAATGCAGTCAGTTTCAGTCTGGTGTTAGTAACGAGAGAACAAACTCTCTTTGCGTCTCGCTCCACCATGCTGCTGTTGTACCTACCTCAGCTGGCGCCCCCTGCAGGCAGTCAAACAGTTTACAGAACACCTGGAAGGAGGAGCAGTACAGGTGAGAACATCCTAAAAGCTCCAAAGAACAAACGTTCTTTGACCTACAACAGACCATGAGAGAAAGCCCTAAAAACTGGCGCTAACACACTGTTGCAGCTTCTCTTCTCAGGCCATGATCATCATATAAGTTTTACATTTCTGCATCAGCCCACAATATACACAACTCTAGATCAGATGAAAAACAAAGAACTGGGTGAACTAAAGACTGCATAACAACAATAAATACTGGGCTTCAAGTGGGAAAAGTTAACCTTTTACACTGATACCACACACATACAGTAGAATCACAATGTACTGCACATGAACTGCACTGTTTATGTGTGTGTGTGTGTTTTTTGTTTTGTTGTTGTTGTTTAAATAAATGCTTTCTGTCTAAATAACTGGGTTTGAATGTGGCCTGATTCCTAAGATCTTTGCACAATATTATATATATATATAATATTAATGTAGCAATGCAATATTTGTTAAATAGGTCTAAAACCTATTATATGTAAAGTCTAAGTCTAAAACATACATCCCAAAAATAAAGATTATGAAAATGTTGCATGTAAAAATGTGGAATCCCCTTGCTAAATGACATGTGTTGCCAAAATTCAACAGCTAAAAAGAAAGGCAACTCATCAGCCAATATGGCCATTTTATGCTTGTACTGTAATAGATGCAGTAAATCTTAACAAATATTTAAATGATCAATCACATATATTTATATGGCAATGAATCTAAGTTTTAAAATGTAAGCTACATTTTAATGATTGTGACAGGTCTCTCTCTCTCTCTCCCTCTCTCTCTCTCTACTGACAGGTGAAGTGAAAAACTCATTGCAGTTAATTAGTTGGGTATATTGGGCAGCAAGTGAACAGTCAGTTCTTGAAGTTCATGTGTTGGAAGCAGGAAAAATGGGCAAATGTAAGGTCAGTGTGAGTCAGAGAATCTCCAAAACGCCAGGCCTTCTGGGGTGTTCCAGGTATGCAGTAGTTAGTGCCTGCCAAAAGTGATCCAAGGAAGGATGACTGGTGATCCTGGTCAAGGCTCATGGGCACCCAAGGCTCACTGATGCACATGAGTTAACACAGGCTATGACTGAAATGTGTCAGAGTTGTTTTGGTGGCTTGAGTTGGATGTACACAATATTAAGCAGGTGATATTAATGCTCTGGCTGATCGGTGTGTATGTGTGTTTCACACAAGAATGCCATTTCTATCTCTCTTTTTCGGTCTGATTATGGTGGTCAAGTGTGCAGGGTAAGTGTGTGTTTGTCCTAATGTGTGTGTGTGAGTGTGTGTGTGCTGAACGGTAATGAGAATGTGCTTAGAAAGGCATTCATATGCAGATGTATTCATGGCTGCATGAGCATGCAATTTCCACAACTGCACATTCTTAACCTGTTGGATCCTGTCGCGTTTTCACAACGCACAGCCTTCACTCTGGCCCGCAGCGGCAACACTGTCGACACAAAATATCTTGCTCACACTGCCTTACACTCAATACAAATGCTCTGGTTTGGTTTGCTCCCTGTCTTGCACAATTAGCGTTTTTCTATTAGCACATGCTGGACATACACATTTCTGTGGTTCACTATAAAGTATGTAGAGTACGTTACAGCACAGTTAGAGATGACAGAATTACTGAAGTCATATTTCAGATGTCGTCTTTAATTGTGATCTGTATGCATCATGCTGTCTGAGATTCCCGTAGCCTTGGAAACAGGGCCAATTTCCAAGCTGCCTTGCATCCACACAGGTAAAGCATGAGTGAAACCCCTGGTGTTTACACAGCTGTAGGCTTCCTCTGTCTCCGTTACAGTTATCAGAAAAAATATTAAAGGGCTGGATTTCGGCATGAATGGCTGTTAAAATGTGATGTGATCACAGTGACAGATAAAGATAATAAGGCAGTGCAGGAAAGATTATTATCCTTATTACTGCTTAAGACCAGATCACAGGGTAAAGGGGAAAACTAAATGTAAACGCAGGTTAACGTTAATGTTTAATTTCACACTGCAGAACCAGAGAATGGTGCGATAACAAAAGAATGGTGTTTATTTTAAAGCAGTTAACCCACACCTTCAATGTGGGAATGGGTGGGGGAGTAAGGGGGTGAGGGGAGGTCTCACCATACTATTTAACTACTTTAAACTTCAAACCATCATACTACTAATTTGAATGGGGTGTCTTTTCTTTTCTTCACTTTTTCACTGGAGCTTATTTGTCTGTGTGAGTTTTTGTACCAACATGACACAGGTTCGAGCGATTTAACAAAGCAAAATTGTACAAAACTGAAATGAAAACAAATTCATGCCACAAGACATTAAGGTTTACAAAGCCAGTTTAAGAGCCATGGCTCTGCATTTCTCTGTTGGAACTGGTTCTCTTAGGCAGCTGATGCGAGAGCCATTCAGAAGTTTTGAAACTGTAGGACAGAAATTCCCGATTTATGGATGCTGTCTTTCCCTTCTTGCTTGGCTCACATGCCCTTGTTGCCTTTAATCACACGATACCACGACTACTGCGGTGCAGGTGATCATAATCACTGTCCAAACTGGATCAGATCTTGCTATAGAGAAAGGAGGGGACTGTTTTTTACAAAAAAATTATATTTTCCTCAAAACTGCAGCTAAAATCCACCCAAAGTCATAACAGCACAACTACGACCATTTCCTTTCTCCTTCTGCCTTAGATTTAAACAGGCTGTTTTTGTTACGGTCTCTTTAAAACTGATATATGTAAATGGCCTCTGTTGTGACTGGCTGTCTTGTATTGTACCTCACTGTAAAATTAGTTTGGATTGAAACACTATAACGTAATTGTGAATGGGCGGGGCTTAACTGCTAAAAGCTGAATGCATGTAAACGCAACGGTTTCTGTCATCGTTGTTTACTTTCCATTTTTCAGACTGGTGAATGGTGAATGGTTTTGAGGCATAAACAATATTTGTACAATACATCCAACCCTTATTTTCAACTTTTTGTTATAATATGGCCACATAACTTTATTCCATTAGGTTCACAGTGCCTTCAATATTCCCTATGTTTATAACAGCAAAAGGGTTGTGTTCAGTTCACCCCTACCCATTTATGTTTGCTTTATGTTCCTGGTGTTTTATCGGTGGGTGGTTATGTGCTCAAAATTAATGAGATTAAATCTTCATTTTTTGTTGGTACTGCACCACAGAGGGTGCCCCTGGAGAGATGTGTGTGGAACCTCAAACGATCTACCAGCTCTGTTCCTGGGGTGACGCTGAGCCAAATTGTGCTGTACTGAAACAGGGCTTGTTTAATGACAGAAGCAATTTAAAATAAAATTATTATACAGGCTGACCAAGAGAATACCCATGCAAGAAGGCAGGGGCTCAATCCCCTTCTGAGCTTTCTGAGTGTTCAGATTTTATGAAAACTGAAGGAGTAACAATTTGGGGGTTCCTTTTCAGCTTTATCACCCAGCACTGGCTGTGGCTTAGAACATAATTCTGATACACTCACAAATACGTTTGGCATTGGGCATTTTTAATCAGAGGAATCGCAGAACTGAACGGACATTAAAGTCCTGGCCATGCTCTTTTCTGAGCTAGGAAAAATGAGTCATCTTGCATTTCCAATATTACAGAAGATAGGAAGCTTCCAGAGAGTAAATATGTGGCTCAATCAACCAAGAACAAACACATCAACATACGTACTTGGGTGTAAGTACAGCTGATAAAACCAAATTACCTCAGGAATAGACGTCAATTCTCTATTCAATTTTCCAAAGACAACAACTAAGCAGTGTCTGCATGTGATGATATAAGGCAGAAGTCTAATAGTAATACAGTAAAAGCAGCAGTGAACACGTCACAAACACTTTGCACAGTCCTACAATGAATTTGCACACTACAAATACATTTATGATAAGAACTTTATTAATCCAGATGGAAATTCCTGAGCCAATTATTTGCTTAGTGCAAAATATGTGGGAACAATGCAGAAACAGAAACACTATAGGAACATTTTAAAATGAACTTAAGTTCAGCTCTTAAGATAAAAGTCTAAAAATATACAAGAAACATATAAATTAAGTTGTACATATAAATATGAATTAGCATGTACAGTACATATAAATAAGTATGTATACGCACAACTGTTTATTGTATATACTTTATAAACGTTTCTGTTTCTGCATTGTTTCCACATCTTTTGCAATAAGCAAGTAATTGGCTCAGGAATTTCCCTCAGGATTAATAAAGTTCTTATCAAAAATGTATTTGTAGCGTGCAAATTCATTGTAGGACTGTGCAAAGTGTTTGTGACATGCTCACTGCTTCTGCTTTGAAACAGGTTGCACAAAGCAGCAGAAAGTGACGCAGTGGTAATAATAATAATAATAATAATAATAATAATAATATTGATGCTGACAGTAGCTGAGGTAGGAGATAACAGAGAGAATAAATTATAAATTTTACAACAATAAACAAAAACATATGGAATAATGTTGGAGTAAAGTGTTGTGCATGTATAAAGTTTTTAAATGTTACTGTTACTAAATGTCAAACCAATCAGAGAGAAGTTATACAGTTTGAAGGCCACAGGTAGGTAAGTTGTAGCGCTCAGTTGTTTTACTGTGTGTGCTGGTCAGGGTGGTGTGCATGACGTGGAATGAATTGTCTATGATGCTAAGAAGTTTCTTCAGCATCCTCTTCTCAGACACATCCAGGAGAGTTTCAAGCCCCTCTGACAACATCTGTGTTCCTGGACCAGTCCAGTTTGTCTATGTGTACTCCAAGGTCCCTGTAGTCTTTCACCTACCTTAACATCTGACCCCCTGTTGGTGACTGCTGAGGGAAAAGTGACCTCCTTTCATAAGCTCACGATCAGTTTTTTTTGTCCTGGTGATGTTCAGCTGTAAATATTTGAACTCGCACCACCGTTCTGTACTCATCCTCCTGCCCATCAGTGATACAACCCATAATAGCAGAGTCATCTGTAAATTTCTTTAAATGCTGGGTGTGTTGTGTCTCTTGCTAAAAAAGAAGCAGGATACAGTACTCGGGGGCTGGTTAAAACATTTGATTGACCAGTAGCTTAACTAAAAACAGTAAAGGCCGTGATGAGTGATGAACATGTGGAAACTCAACTTAACTTGCAACTTCTTCACTTTTAGACTGAAAGTGACTAATTTGTCATTATGAACACACTCAAGCACCACAGCGAAATGTGACCTCTGCATGTAAAGCATCACACATGCACACATGGCAGTGTGCAGCTATCAACAGGGCCCGGGGGCAGTGTAGCAGATGGGTATCTTGCTCAAGGGTAACTCAGTAGCCCCCAGGCCGGGACTTGAACTTGCGAACTTCATGTCCCAAGGCCAATGTCCTTAGCACTAGGCCACCACTGCCCACTGCCATAATCTGTGGGCAGAGTGTTGTACAGCCAAAACCAGCTGACCAGAAAGACACCATCCTTGATAGTAACTGGTCAGCAGTGGTCAAAATGATGCTTGCAGCTTAAAAACAAATGTGCCTTTCAGTCACACTTTGTGCTCCATGGAAAACAACAAATAGAAAGAGTTTAAAGAGACGTCGTGCGAATGCCCCCTGATGTTGGACATTCACAACATGAACAATTGATTTAAGCAGCGGAATGTTTGTACATTTTAGAGTTAATCTCTCTCTCTCTCTCTTTCTCTCTCTCTCTCTCTCTCTCTCTCAAAAAGACATATGCTCACCTCCTATTTGTCAGTCATGCTAATTAGAAGGCTAGTATGGCGTCAAACCAAACGCGCTGCTGACACTAAAATCTGGGCTGTAATAGAAAGACTCATTTAGCCTGTCTGTCGCCTGGCATCAAGCTTTCTACTCAACATATTTACACATTACACAGTGACAGGCTGTGGAACCATTCTCACACACACTCTCTCTCTCACACACATACACACACACACACACATTTAAATGATAATAAAAAAACAATGCTGCAGATCTCTCATGTAAGGGTCCACAGTGCATCGGTGGCTGATACATTATTTGTGGGAAAAAAAAATTATCAGTTATATATTCAGTTGAACATTCACACCATTGTTCAGGCTGTGCATGCACTGACTCATGTGTAGTCATTACAAGAGATGTAAATAGGTACTGCAGAACCAGGTTAACCATTCCAGATGCCAACTGTTTATATATGGAAGCCATTATTTTGGTAATTGTTGTAATTAAAACAGAGAATTAAAACAGAAAATTTACAGCATAAGGATTAACAATTGAGCAAAACACCAGTGTTAAGTTTTAGCAGAGATGTTAAGTATGTACTGTTCCATTTGCCGGCCTAAAACACACTGGTGCCTAAAAGTGAGTGTGTAACTAAGGACACATTGAGGATGTGTGAGGCCAGAAATAGTGCAGATTCACTGCCAACTGCAATAGTTACTGTTCACTCATTCCAGAAAGAGTTCAAATGTATCTCTCTGACAAACTGACGTGTGCTACTCATCCCATTTATGGAATTACACATTTCCCACACCTAATAGTTAAACATGTTGAACTGTATTCCTCTGCCTCCACTGTCACATAAAAAGTAAGTTACAGCCCTATGTTAATTTAGCTAAGTTTCATTTCTTTCTTTCTTTCTTTCTGCATTGTTTTTCCACTTTCCCTGCATGTTCCCCAGATATACGTCCATGAATTCTTATAGCTTTTCAAATATCAGAATGATTAAATACACACATCTGTGGCTGATAATCCAAGACAGCAAAACTGGCTTTGTTCTCTCTGGACAGGCAAGGTGGTCCTCCTTCCCTATCATTCAGCATGCATGGGCACCTGTTAACTGACCTATCAGAATTGGCAGTATTCTCCTCCAAGTGTGTTGAGCTGTCCACTGACATTGCGTCAACGCCAGTTCTAAAAAAGCAGTGTAGTGGCTGGTTTCATATGACTCACAAGGAAGCATGTGCCAGCCTTCACTCTCCCAGTGCTAGTGGTAATGTGCGAGAGGGGCAGAAAATCAGAGTAAAAATAAAGCAAAGAAATGCGAATGCCTGGTTATTAATGTTGAGAATTTATATTTATTCCAGCTCACACAAATAGACAGAATTCACAACAAACAGAAAAGGCTGAAGGTTCCATTCCCCATTCACTGCCATAGTAATGAATGAGGCCTAAACTCCTTGTTACACTTACGTGATATATGTTTAGCAGTGTGTACAAACACAAACCACCACACACTGCTTTACAGTGTGAATTTGTTTCAAAATGAAAAGAACATTGGTCTTGGTTCCAAACATAAAAGATGTTATTGATCCGTTATCATATCGAATCATCTGGATATACCATATTAGTGCATCACCAGTAGAAAAAAGTGACCGTGTTTGTCAACAGAGTCAAGATGGTGACAGATGTCATTTTGTCACTTCCAGTTCCAAATGGACGAATCCGGTTTAACATTGCAGTGGAACTGAATGTAATGACTGGGATTCATCATGAACGCTGGAAGAAAGCTTGAGTGACAGTGGTAAATCCAGCCTGGTCATGCCTCTGTGGTTATTAGACTCGCCAGAAGAAAATGACTGACTTGAATTAGAAACACACAAGCTAGTGCACGGCTAGACAGGGTATTAAAAAAACCTCAGAATCAAACTGTTCTTTTTCTTCCATCTCTGTGTAGAGCGAATCACATCATTCTGCACAGGCTCTCTCCCTCTGACATTCACACATTTAACACAAAATCACTTTTTACACACTGCCTGGGGTCCAAGAGCTCAGTGTCTTAGGCTGGGATGTGTCAAATAACAGACACATCATACACAGACACACGCACACGTACATGCAGACACACGCACACAAAAACACGCCTCGTGTGAATCCTCAGGATGATGTCATGAGCCCCAGGCTGATCTTATTCATCGTCGGTGTGTCATGTGTGCTGGATTTTGGGTGGCTAATGTGACACACAATACACGAGAGACAGAGAGAGAGAGAGAGAGAGAAGACAAGAAGGGATCAGAGAAGAAGGGAGAGGAATGAGTTTAAAGAGTGGGAGAGGGGGCTTACCATGGCAACTGGCCCTCAACAAGAGAAGAAATGTCAAGAGAACAGGAGAGGAGAGAAAAGGGGGATACGTGAATACTGTAAAGGAGAGAAAAGCAGAGAAGAAAAAATATAGAAGAAAAGAAATATAGAGAAGAGAGTAGAAGAGAAGAGAAGAGAAGAGAAGAGAAGAGAAGAGAAGAGAAGCAAAGAGAAGAGAAGCAAAGAGAAGAGAAGAGAAGCGAGGAAAAATAGAGAAGAAAAGAGAGTAGAAGAGAAGAGAAGAGAAGAGAAGAGAAGAGAAGAGAAGAGAAGCAAAGAGAAGAGAAGCAAAGAGAA
>JBBPDA010125310.1:0-17161 GCA_037974385.1 Arnoldichthys spilopterus | reverse complement strand
GCTGCTGCCTGTGTTGTTGTATTAAGCTGTGCTGCTGCCTGTGCTGTTGTATTAAGCTGTGCTGCTGCCTGTGCTGTAGTATTAAGCTGTGCTGCTGCCTGTGTTGTTGTGTGAGCTTGTGCTGCTGCCTGTCTTGTTGTGTGAGCTTGTGCTGCTGCCTGTGTTGTTGTGTGAGCAGGAAGAGTGAGCGCGACTGACCAATGGCAGTCGTTCCCTTTCCGAAATGATCACTTTGCTCCTCCCCTACTCGCCTTCACTGGTTTGTGCAGTAAGGCTGTAAGAAAAATGACTGGGGGGAGGAGCGAAGTAACTCATTTGGGAATCGCCCCAGGGAAAAGCAATGTGAACCCCACGTCAGAATGTTTGAAGCTGAAATCCCAGATGATTGTAAAATCTCAGCCGGATGCATTTCTTAGGTCTTAAAAAGAGAACATGTCCGGGTACAGAGGATGTCTGGTCACCCTATGTTAGCCTGAGCCTGTGTTCTTGTGTTAGCCTCTGCTGCCTGTGCCTGTGTTGTTGTATTAGCCTGTGCTGCTGACTGTGCTGTTGTATTAAGCTGTGCTGCTGCCTGTACTGTTGTATTAGCCTGTGCTGCTGACTGTGCTGTTGTATTAAGCTGTGCTGTTGCCTGTACCTGTATTGTTGTTACCTTGTGTTGCTGTATGTTCTTTTGTTACTGTGTAAACCAGTGCTGCTGAGCTGTTGTGTGTGCCTGTGCCTTTTATGTTGCAGCATGTGTTGTCAAATGTTCCTTTTTTGCTGTGCTACAGTGTACACCTGTGCTGCTGTGTGCACCTGTCTTAGCCTGTGCTGCTGTGTTAACCCATGTTGCTGTATTGAATAGTCTAATGCAGTGTCCCCCACCTCTGGTTCCCTGCTGTCCACGCACCTGATCTCAACTAGTCAGATAATTAACAAGTCTCTCCTGGGTTGATGTGGATCAGTGACAGAGTAGGGAACATGCTAGGATTGTGCAGTCTACTAGGCTTAGGTTTTTGTGTTGATGTTTAAATAACATGGTACCGGAAGGGAAAACAGTGGTATTGCACATCACTAGAAAATGCCCAGAAGTGCAGGTCAAGGGTCCTCAAGGACCAGGGTTGGGTCTACTGGATGGTAGTGCAGTAAGAACACTTTCCTGTGGTGACGCAAGAAAGAAGCACTGCAATGTGAACACAGCATGGAGAGCAGGAAGAGGCAACACTATAGATAGAGATGGAGGAAGCAAATGTTTAAATGTGTTCCAAAAAAAAAAGAAAAAGTTTGTTGATTGGTTTTATACAGCATGTTCCAGATTTCGTCAGGCAGAATGTGAGCTCAGTGCTACTGATCTCTACAGACAAACAAACAATAAATAAACTAAGAAAGAACAGAAAATAAGAAAGAAACAGTCTCTTACCCTGACCACCCCCACACCACTTCTATACTGGATATTTCCTCTAACATGTAGCCATGTCCTTGTATACTCCTCTTCTTCCTCCTCTCTCTTTTTTGTCTCATACTATCTCACAGTGCACATACATTCCCCCATTCCCTTCCCCACAACCCCCACTCACCTCTTTCAGGGAATCACACTCACTTTAATTCAGTCTGTGTGATTCTTCTTTTACATCTCTTTGGTGTTTCTTTCTTCTCCATCCAACTCTGCACACACACTCTCTCTCAACCGCCCTACCCCATGGTAAACCAACGTTACCTCCTCCTCTACACACCTCTCACTCTCTCCGTGTCTTTCATCCCTTATTTTTCCTTCCCATCTCTTTTTAACCATATCTGCCTTTTCTTGTTGTGGTGGGAGATATCTTTGTTGTTACCAGATTTTGTTTACGTACAACTGTTTCCAGCACAGATTTTAATCCCCCCCATCCCCATCCCCTCCCTCTCTCTCTCTCTTTCATCCAAATAGACATTGGTTCCTCCCCTCCCCTCAATCTCTCCGTGTTGCATTATGTGTTTGCTTTGTTATTGGCTGCTTTAATACATCTCCTCTCTTCCCCCTCTCTCCTATGTGTGAACGTGTGAAACATAACAGACAAAAACAGGTCATCACGTTAAATGGATCAGGCGAAGAACAATAGCCTATTATTTACACTCGGAGATGATGCTATGCTAGATTACAATTTATTGTATGATGTGAGAAGAGAAGGGTCATAAATATAAACACAGTAATTGGTTGTGACCATGTTTTTTCGACAGTACAGTACAATTATTTCATTAAAATAGAAAAGAAGCTCATCATATTATAAAGGACCCTGAATAGGTCTTGCCTGTAGTGCATAATCCAGAACAATATCAAAGTATTGACAAAATTCAGCCCTATTTATCTAAGCCAGGGTTGTCAACTGAGCTCCTTCCAGGTGACAGCACTGCAGACTTTGTTCCTCCTTATTAAACACATCTGTTTCAACTTTTCTCAAGTGTTAAAAGAGAGAAAACAGCAATCTCTGAAGAGATGCAGCCTCGCGGGAATCAGTGTTACACCGCTGATCTAAGCAGAGATTATATAAAACAGGCCTCAGTTATAATTGTGGTGGGCAGTGGTGGCCTAGTGGTTAGGATGCTGCCTTTGAGACCTGAAGTTTGCAGGTTCGAGTCCTGGCCCGGGCACTACTGAGGTACCCTTGAGCAAGGTACCGTCCCGCTACACTGCTCCCCGGGCACTGCTGATAGCTGCCCGCTGCTCCATGTGTGCAAGTGTGATGGGTTAAATGCAGAAGTCACGTTTCGTTGTGGTGCTTAAGTGTGTTCACAATGACAAACAGTCACTTTCACTAAATCCACCATCCATTCATTTAAAGCCTGTAAATTAAGCATAGTAAATTATTTGTTACCATATAACCACCTTCACAGTTCAGTAGATATTTTGATGTCTTGATGCAGTACATTTTCTGATGCTGCAATCCATGCCTGAAAATGTGCTATAGATTCCCACTTCATGCAAACGATTCCACACAGCTACACAGTAAGTGTACAGTATTTGAGAATGGCTCCGTGGAGGTGCGGCCAAGGGCTTATCAAAGCAGTAGAATAAGAATCTGAAACTAACAAGCAACAGTAGACTATGTAGGAAGTTCCTGCTTGTAATTGTGACTGTCCTACTGTTGTTAAGGCACGAGGGTTAAGGAATACTACTGAAGATGAGAAGAAAGAAGATCTGGAAGAAAATGAACGGAAATGTTTGAAAAGGGTGACCAAACCTCCGCCATAACATTAACACCACTGATAGATAATGGCACTTGTCAGGGGGGTGGGATATATTAGGCAGCAAGTGAGTTCACAAATATGATGTGCTAGAAACAGGAAAAATGGGCAAACAAAGATCTGTGGCACTTTGACTAGGGCCTTATTGTGATGGCTAGACAACATCAGAGTTTATGCAGTATGGTGCGTAGTAGTACTACCTACCAAAAGTGATCCAAGGAAGCAGAGACAGGTCTTGGGTACCCAAGGCACATTGATGCATGTGGGGAGTGAAGGCTAGCCCATCTAGTCTGATCCCACAGAAGAGTATGGTTTTATGGTTCACTATGGTTTTAAAAGTGAATGGTGACTCTAATAGAAAAGGGGTCAGATCACACAGCTGATTAGCATGAGGGACCTACATGATATTAGGCAGGTGCTCTCAATGTCTGATGAGTGTATGTGGAAAAGAGAGAGAGAGTGAGGAGAGGATGTTCACTTGCTCTCTGACATGTTTAGGAAAAGGAGGGAACTCAAGGAATTCAATCCGACTGAAAGCAACAGTAAACTCTCAGATTTCTTCTTTAGTTTAACTCATTGCACTGAGAACTATGTACTGTAACCCATAGCGCCGTATCACTTCAAGCAGAAAATGCAATCTGATCAATAGACTGCATTTGCCTCACACTGGTTGACATTCCTGGGACACAGTCAACATAAACGCATAGGGATTGACTGTCAAGGTTAACATGTTTATTTGGTACAATAATATTGAGCCACTTATCATCCAGATGCTGTTTCATATGAGTTTGGACTATAATGAATTCGAGCCCCCACTAAAGCTGGGGTATTGATGGGAAGGCGTTTACCCTTATTTATCTTGGCTGAGGTGAAAGCTGACAGTGTTGAGTTTTGCCAAACAGAGCACGGTCATTCAACTTGATTGCATTACACTACACTACAGCATGAGATGCAGGCAGACACAAAATAATTACTTTTCCATTCAAACATGTTACAAATTTAGAAAAAAGAATTTAAAAAAAAAATGAATTCTGAATTTGGAAAAAAGAATTTCCAAAAAGTGTAAAAAATGTGAACTGATCAGCTTTCCCATTACCTTCCCGAAGATAACATCACATGACAAGAGTGTGATCTAGAGATTTGCTCTTTTATTAGCTCTCAGGAGAGGAGTTTTAACATCACTCGGTCAGCTTCACATGGCTATAGCACTAACAATTCAGAGACACTGGGTGGAGCGGGCAGTGGCCGTTTAATGAGGGCTGAAGTCGCTGTCCCACTTCGCCGCTTCCCACAAAACCCATGGGAATGCCACAGCAGTGTCCGTCCACATGTACAGTTGAGAATTTTCATCTGCTGTCATGTTTACTGTTGCCAAATGGAGCGGAAGTACATGACTTTCAGTCCCACAACATAATTTTATCAAAAAACCTGTCTCCACCGTTTCTCACTTTCCCTTTTTCATTTTGCATTATTAATAAACCAGCAGATCCACCTTATCTGTAGTGGTGATTTTTTTTTATGCTTTTCTAATTTCTTATTTTCCTGTCTTTTCTTTCACTTCTCCATTTGTTTTTTAAATTAAAATCTTCCAAATTCAACAAGAAGTTGATGGAAAACCCTATATTGATCTGTCTGGAGGAGTATTCTTTACAAAGTGCACATACTCTCTTCTAAGCAATGGGATGACTATCATCCTGACCAGCTACTGACTCTGAGATTGTGTGCGCATGTGTGTGTGTCTCATCAGCACTAACCTTCCTGCAGCGGAAAGCTCATTTGTCATAGTAAATCAGTCAACCTGCTGCGGTGATGTGGGCTGTGAACAGTGGTCAAGGCGGAGTTCAAAGGATGTGGCTTGATGGCTGGCTGGATAGATGGATTGATGACTGGAAAAACTATGAAGAACAAGTGCAGTGTGAGGCGCACAGCTTCACAGCCTCTCTTCCTTCAAGTCGTTGCGAATGCATTTTGTTGTTGGTCTAATGTGCTTATGGCTAACACTATTATGTATTGGACAGCTGCAATGCTTGCACCACTGTCCATGTTCACATATGCATGCAGGGCATCATAAATACACAACCGACAGCTCTTCAGTCGAGAAGAGGGCTAACTGGGTTTTCTGCTCTAACAAAGCAATAAGGTGTTTGTGTGTGTGTGTGTATGTATGTATAGGCCTGGAACTCACAGCAGTTTTTGAGAGACAGGACAGGAGTATGCAGCAAGCTCTTCTATACACACACACACTGCTGCACTGCAAAAGGCCTTCAAACCTTTACTACCACGTCATTTTCAACACCAACAGCCCAATGCTAGCAACACAAAAAGCAGGCTTTTCTGCCTGGAACACATGTGGACAGTGGTGTAACCACCCTCTCGTCTTCTTTTTCCCCTAGAATGTAGCTTCGGATTCCCACTGAGTGAAACAAACACACGTTGAACTCCTGTACGCAGCATGTCTGACAGGTTTGTCTTGGCCATGGAGTGGGGGGATGCAGCACAGCACCCGTGAGCACTAACACTAACTGATCGTGATGTGTCGTTCATGAATGATTCATTCTTTTCTGAGCAAATCTTTTGGGTGAATGAACTGAACTGATTCATTTCTGGGAAAGCTTCGTTCTGCACGGCTAACTTGCTCAGCTGCAGCCAGATCCCCTCTACACACATGCCCAATTACAAGAAGACTAAAAACTGCCACATTAACATGTAGGCTACTTTGAGAAAATAATTTTTTTACATTCCTGTGCTCCCTTAAACATTGAACATCTGCATAACATTAGCACCATAACATCAGCAAAGGGCAAAGTGTCATGATAACTATGGCATTTAGCCTTGTAAAATTGATCACCCTTAAGAGCCCCAAAAACATTCCCCTTACTTTTAAACCCTTTTCAGAAAAGCAATTATGCAATATATTTATACAATATATAATACTGTATATTATATAATATACAATACAATTTGTCATTCATCTTTTAAACTTTGAAAGTATTTAACAATTATAAAAATTTGAATTATAGTAATATATTGGAGTTTATTTGTATGAATACATTTCTTGCAGAAAGGGGATAAATAAAATAGCATAATGAACATGTGTTCAGGTTTCAAAACACTTATTCACATCTTATATATTATTATTATTATTATTATTATTATTATTATTATTATATAATGTATACTACATGTACTGTGACATTTTATAAACATTACACTCACTGTATAATGGAATCAAAAACTAAATTAAATATACATTTAGGGGGTCTTTTTATTATTTCTTTTCTCCTCTACCCACATGATCACTGAATGCACCCCTGGGGGCAAATATACGACACTTTGGGAACCACTGTACTAAACAGAATTGGTGAACAAATCAGTGAATGGTTTACACATATTTTTACTTTTGCTATGCGGAGGACCCCCTCCGCCTAAACTCTCACCACATTAATTTCACTAAGAGACATGCCAAGCACATCTACAGAGAACCTGGTTTTGCAAGCAAGTTTGTCAACTTTGCAAGATTCATGGTGTTTCTTATGATTGAGAGCCATTAAATTCATTCTCTTCTGCTTTAGATGGATTATATTGGTATCTAACTTGATACTTCAAGACATGTCTGGGGGGAATGGAATTCCAAGCACGCAAGAGATTTAGGATGACTTCAGTTCCTCATGTATTTCCTTAATATGTTCTCAACTTTCCTTTGATTTTTTTTCTTTTTTCCACCCCACTGCAAGCTGTGTACCTTAGATCCAGCCTCACTTGTCAATGCTGCTCTGAACATCTCACAGCATTAATGGCGAGGTGTCAGACGTGGCAGTTTCATCGTTTTCTCAAGTGCTGAATTATGCAACCAAATAAAGCATTCTCTGTGTGCTCTGTTCTTCTCAGAATTATTTCTACCAGGTCAATAACACACAGCTTTGTGGGTACCCATAAACTAGCTGGTTTCAGGACAAGAAAGGTTAAAAATGTATACTCCAGACATGCTTCAGTCTCTGATCTGCACACTCGTCTGAGCATCTGGTTTAGGAAAAATAAGCCCATGTGGTTTTTAACTTGTCATATATTTCTATCATTGAACAGTCTCCGTTAGTACAGCATGAACAAATGAATGAAAAGTAAGATCCTCATACAAATCTACACACAATGACAATACATTGTAGTTTGATGTTTACATGTGAGCAAAATATGTTGAAAAAGTATGCACACTGAAACGAAGCTTTTATAGAGTCTTTTTACGTCTTCCAAATGTCCAATATCGACGTCCTCAACAATTTGTTCAAGTATCTGAACAGTACACAATGACAGAATAGGTGTATTATGATATAACAGGCAACTACAACTCAACTAATTTTGACAAGTTTTGCCAGTTTTCTGCACCTGGTTTGCACGTCCACAGACATTTAAATCTTTCCTATCCAGATGTTAAAATATTGAAGTAAATATCAAAGTCCTAGAGGGATCATAATACAGATACTGTACTGGACAGACTAATAATCTGCACATCTTGCAGACATCTCATGTTTGCTAGGGTGGTATATGGTTGCTTATATTGTTTTAGTTTTTTTTCCAGTAATGACATTTCTTCCGGTACAAATCTTTTTTTGATCTAAAAAAAGCACCTTAGGAAAATATCAGTTATTGATAGGGTATTTTTAAATAACTACCAGGGGATTACTAAACAGTTGCTATAGTATTCCAGGTCGTTGCAAAGGTGTTGGTTTCTACGGTATTCTGGGTGCTTGCTAAGGTGATGCTAGGTAATTGCTGAGGTATTCCAGGTGTGGGTCCAGGTGTTGCTCATGTACTTGTAGAATGATGACACAAGAGGGTACAAACCTGTGGCCACAAAGTTGTATATATTGGTGTACATAGTTTACATTGTTTAGTTTGTGTATGTGCGTTGGTGTTGATCCAACAGCATTTACCGCACACAATAGTCGTGTGTTTGGGGAAAAAAAACCAAAAAAAACCCTAAAATATTTTTCACTCTTATAGTATAGCTTTCAGATTTTTTCAGAGCACTTTCTACTGAGTATATTTAAAACAGATTTAACTTAAATAGATTCTCGCTAAAATACATTCTTAATGTAGCTAGTAAATGACGCAGGAAAAAGTCAGAAAAAGGAGAAGTTCTGATGCATTCAGCAGTAACAGGGAAAGTGAATTGCTCATAGGTCATATGACTGTGTGTGTATTGCACAGATTGAGCCCATTTGACCTTGACTCACTGTGTAACAGCTTCTGGTTAGTTACTCATCACTGGAGGCTATCGACAGCAGACTGTAGAAAAATATAATAATCACAGAAATCACTTGGATACTCTAATACAGTAGCAGTCGGCCACAGAGATAACACTCAGCCTCTCGTGACCGTGTGAGGTTAAATCTGCACAGAGGGGCCAGGGGTCGCCCAAATTCCATTACATCTGGTAAACGGGATGTGTGTGTGGGGTCTAAAATGGAATCATATCACTGGAGCAGCGCAGCGGTGAAACTTTCTGGTGAACAAAATGTAAAACTAGATTTCAGATGGCACATTCTAAAAGCGCCTGCTGAGGTTTTGTATCCAGCCATTACAGTTAGCAATTTCTGTTAGAGGCACAGTCAAAAGGAGCGCACAGTGGTTGGAGGATTCAGGATTAAAAGAACACTCACCACAGTTCCTCCACATCTGCTTTCCATAATAAGGCTCTGGCAGTGACACAGAAAACACCTAAGAGAAAAAGAGAAATGAAGTGAAAAAAAATAGCCAATCAGAAGCCGCAGTCTTCAAGAAAGCCTTTATTCAGCCTCTCATTAGGCCCCACACCAGCCCTATTTTGCGTGTGTGCATGAGCACAATTGCATCAACACATGACACAGTGCGATCATTAAACTGAAACTCTGCGAGCTGAATAATCTCAAAACCGAGGAAGAAATGTCCTTAGACCATTCTGGGGCACGCGCTCGGTTCCTCTCGCTCACACGCGCGCACACACACAAGGAGAGGCAGGTGTGAACATTACCTCATTACCTGTCTGCCAGCATCTACCACCCCATGCTTCCCAAAGGCCATTGCAATGACTGTGTCACCATCTACTGCTGGCCCTATTCCAACATCGCTGTTATCTTTATTAGTATGGGACAAATTTACACAATTTCCCCCTAACACAAAATGAGGACAGTCAGCCAAGGCATTCTGCACTGGCACTATGGAGCTAATGTAACTTACAAGTAATGGAATCTTGCACTCACAGTTAGCATGAAACTGTATGCATTCCAGCAGAGTTTTGCTCCAAATATGCAGTCAGCCACCAGCTAATGTATTATTTTGACGCTGATTTTTGTTGCAATTTTATTATATAAAAAACATGATGTGAGTAGGTGCTCACACTGGATCTGAATGCTGCTTCAACACGTATCAGAATGTTGGCTCACTGTTCCTGTGTCGTTTGCCTTGCTTCACTGCCCATTTCCTTTCAATGTAGCCCTTCATAGAATTTTTTGTTTATTTATTAAAACAGGAATCTGATTTGACATTTACAAATTTAAAATGGCATTTTGGTCCATTAGAGTGTAAATTATGTTATACTGCATTAGTACGTACTGGAAATGTGCTCTTTTGGCCTACAGAGTAAAAAAATAAATCAAAAAATAAATCAGCAAATAAAAATCATCAGCCAGTTTGGCTGCAAAAACAAGTTTGTTCATCCATTGTTTCTTCTTAAATCAAGGGTATTAATAAAGAGTTTGTCCCCCTTGGCTACATTAACAGTCTGTACTCTTCTAAAAGGTTTTACATTAGGTGTTAAAACTGTTCTCTAAGGATTTGATTGCACTTAGCCACAATAGCATTAGTGAGGTCACCTACTGTGGTGGGGTGATTTTGGATCACAAAAGTCACTTTAGCTCATTCCAAAGGTTTTGAATGGAGCTCTCTCATTCCAGACAACACAGTCTTATTGCTCTACATTTCAGTGCAGGGAGGACTTTACATGTGTGGTTGCTCCATGACATTAGCAATCATTTTCTATGAATAAGTTACAAGCTGTGCGAGTAATTGAGCATGGTGACTGCAGTGGGTACACATTAAAGTGGCTGAAATAATAAGGAGAGGTTGCATACTTCTGGACACAGTCATTTTTTATAGATAAGTGTATATTTTTATACAATGTTAACTGGTGATCATAAGCATGCTTAACTAGTAAGCTACATTGTACTTGCAGCTCATTTTAAGACTTATATTGCATTAAAGATCTTTTCGAATCGTATTTAAGTAACTGTCAAAGATTCCGATGTTGAGATGTGCTCTTACATACACAATTATTTTCATAGCCACTCTCCTAGCAAAACCCTAAGAACACAGGCCCATAACCGTGAGACTCAAAACTCAAGTTTGTTGGGCAATTGACTGCACCAAAGTGGAGGAATGACCTTCCTGTTTCTCTTTCGTCTAGACTCTTTTGAAGAAAAACTGTTGAAGCACCTTTTTATTTAAGCATGTCTGTGCAGTCAGGGTCTAATGTTGCCATTTTATTTCCATTTTTTTATTGTTAGTTTTAGTTCATCTGTTACCATTCTGTGATTATTTTCCTTGTTTTATATCTTTTATTTCATTTTTTTTATTCTAGCCATCAATTTTTAAACTGTGCATAATTACAAAATACAATTAAGTGTATTAAGTTTTTTGGTACTTTTGTCATTTAAATAAAGGTTCACATAAATTAACTTATCACAGATTTTTATTGCATTTTGAAAAATATACCAACTTTTCTGGAAATTATGGGCAGAAGTGTGTTTTGGCTCATTTAGAAACTCAAAAGGGAAAAGCATAAAGATCGGATTTGAATTACGCAACAACAATTGCAAATGTTATAGCATATAGTGTAATGTGCATAAAACCCTATAGGTTTAAAGATCGGCTGTGCACAACAAAGTCAGCCAAAAGCTTTATCTTCACCACAGTTAGAGAAACTGAATTTTGAAGTCATTGCAAAGCTGTTTTATAGCATAAAGTACATTCATTATCCCTCAGAAAGAAAGAAAGAAAGAAAGAAAGAAAGAAAGAAAGAAAGAAAGAAAGAAAGAAAGAAAGAAGACTGGGAGGGGGAGGGGAGAGTGAAGGAGGGGAAGGAGAACTAGGTCAAAGACAGAAAGCAGGCTGCTCACTCACTAATTAACTCTTTAACGCTCTTCTTGCTTTATCTGGAGCTAAACCGTAAATAGAAAAGTGACTAACACATGGGGACCACCACAGCGCATCTAGGTTAATTTCCTGTGGCCAAGAAGAGCAGGCCTACTGCACCCAATGTGATTGCTTCACTCAGTTATTTACCAGGATTTTTTAGGAAGCCTTAACAGAAAACACTTTATTCAGACAATCGCCACCAGCTACACTGTGTCTGTTGCTGTTTCCATGCATAATTTGTGATCTTAGCATGAAACAGTGTCCCTTTCTGGAGGGAGGTGTTTGCAGCATTTACAGCATGCTTCCCTGTTTCTGTTATTTTTTGTTTACTATTAGCAGAAAACATTGAGTTCATGAGCTGCTCTTTTGAGAGAGAAAGAGACAGGCAGAGACAGACAGACACAGAGAGAGAGAGAGAGAGAGAGAGAGAAAGAAAGAAAGAAAGAAAGAAAGTGTTTCGTGTGCAACCCCACAAGACTAGTCATCACCCTTCTGGGATGCACAGTGAGAGAAATTAGTTATCATAATTTATTAACCTTTAAGCCACTTAATTCCTCCTGAAATATCTTTGCGTAAAAAGATTGCCCTGCGTGTTCGCTTCTACATCACGGTTAGGCAGCCACGGCAGCGTAACGTCATGTCATGTGTGAGTGCGTGGCGCATGAAATATTAAAAGGAGATTCATTCCAGCTCTGGCAGAACACGGAATTAATAAATCATCAGCTACAAGCCGCAGAAGATCTGTGAGATCTTTATCCTTATAAACCCTCCCCGTGTGCGATAATGCAAAAAAGAAGAAGGAAAAAAAAAGAAATATCGATTTGAGGCAAAATTGTGACAATATTAAAGACTGCACTGAGCTGCTCCTGTTGGCGTTATCATCAGCAGCTTTCTAGATTGACTTTTAATGACCGTCTGAAGTGTGAATAATGAATGGTGATTATCACCCTGCGGAGAGAACCTATTTAAACCAAAGGAGGAGAACAACAAAGACGTTAGATGAGCGTGCTGCTGGGCCATTCTGAAGTGAGGTATTGTTCAGTTTATGCTTGCTATGGTCTCCATGTCCCAGAAGCTCTTACTCGGGCATGTGTCCCTTGGCCTGACTGTCTCAATATCTCTCGTGCACACTCTCTTTTCTTCAAGGACACTTGGATGAAGGTTCAGGCCCCCCTGCTCAGCCCTAATTGCCCATGATGAGTGCTCCACACATGAGCAGACACACATCAGACTCCTGCTGACAGGGACCATTCCAGGGCTCACATACACACACACACACATACCAGGCTGCCATCCTCACCAGCTTTTCCACTTTGCCCTCTGTCTGTACTCACCTTCACTCGTTCTGACCTGCCACACACACACACACACACACACACACACCAGAAGAGACTACACAGAAGTCTAAAAGCCTTTAATTAGTGCCAACTGTGGACAGGGGCTCTGAAGCACAGCTAATAGAATGGCAACATGTACATTTAAGAAGAGAATGTGTGTGCGCATACACACACTCTAAGATGCAGTAGTCATGTACAAAGAAAAAACACAGATCCAATATAACAGATAGAAGCCTTTCTTTAATCACAGTTATCCTAAAGGAAGCCTTGGCAGCCGCACATGTCAAAACACTCCGGTGCTTCAGAGCCAGAACTAAGCCCTTCTATAATGAGGAGAGAAAACAGCATTTCCTGTATTTCTCCAATATGCCAAATCCCATCAATGTGGGGAAAAAAAAAAACATGAGACTCCGCCAGCATGGGGATTTGACCGTAATTCTTATCTTCTGAAAAATCTGCGCACGGCCAAAACAGCATGCACACATGTGAAAACAGCTCTTTAAAGGGATTACTTTATATAGAGCAGAATGTCGGGCAAAATTACAGCTTTCAGGATTGCTTCGACATTGGACACAGTCCAGGCAAATAAATAAATAAATAAATAAATAAATAAATAAATAAATAAATAAATAAATAAATAAGAAAGAGAGAGAAAAGGGTGGTGACAGGGGAGAGAGAGACAGAAAGAGTGCAAAAGCGAGAGAGAGAGAGGGAGAGAGAGAGAGAGAGAGAGACTGTATAAGAGAGTGTGTGTGGAGGACAGACTGAGAGAAAGAAGAGAAGAGAGAAGAGAGGACAAAGTATAGATTAGAAGAGAGTACAGAATAAAAAAGAAAGAAACAAAGTGGAGAAAGAGAGAATGTGTGTGTGTGTTTGTGTGTGCGAGCAAGAGAGAGAATGAGAGCGTTTCTCTTTTAAACTTTCATGATGCCCAACAGTGTGAGCCAGATCCCAAATTGTTACAGCACAAACTGATTACACAGTAATGATTATTTGTCTCCTTCCTGGATATCTAATTAAAATAATTGCACTTAATTAGCTTAAAAGACAGACAGGAGAGCGGCGACGCGTGGCGCGGCGGCAGCATTCGCGGCAGAATTTTAATGTAATCTTTCCAGATGCAGCCGCCTAGCAGAATAAAAAGAGCGCACCTCCAGGACTCATAAAACAAGACACCTAATTCTCCATTTAGCCGCAATGATAAATTGCCATGTTTACTGGCTGCTCAGGAGTGCAACACTTTCAGGATTCCTTCCCCTTACTTTGCCTTAATTCAATCATTCCATAAGGAAGCCCTATTTCAATGAATTTTAAAAAGAAAGAAAAAAGAAGTGCGAACGATATTAACAAGGTATTTAGAAGAGATGCAGCCCTCAGAATGATGAATGGATGTGCTGGGGTGTGGCTGGAAGAAATCTATCCAGTTTTCCATTTCTTTATTAACAGCATTAGAAGGGAAGGCTTTAGTGTGTGTGTGTGTGTGTGTGTGTGTGTGTGTGTGTGTGTGTGTGTGTGTGATTTTTAAACCCAAGGCCTTTGGCCATGCCTGGCAGTAGCATTAGCATAATCGAGACTGCATAATCAGAGCCTGACCTGAGATTTCTCTGCTTTTGATTAATTTATGTGTTTAAGAAATGCTAACTCTCTGACACACCACAGTGAGTTTGTACTATTTGACAGAAGAGCGGTCACTAGTGAATATATATTAGCAATCAAGGAATTAAGGATTATTTCAAATACAAACAAATAACAGCAAACATTTAATCTTTGCCTCATTATTTGTTTTCTCGCCATCTGATTTGACGATTCTTATATATATATATATTTTTTTTTTATTATTTTTTTTATTTATTTTTTTTTGCTTGTTAACACACATCTAATCAGCCAATCACATAGCATCAACTCAATGCATTTAGGCTTTCAGACATGGTGAAGACCAGTTGCTGAAGTTCTAAGGAGGTTCTGAAGTTCTGAAGTACCCAGTGCTAGCAAGGTGTACCTAATAAAGTGGCTGGTTTATATAGGGGGCAGTGGTGGCGAAATGTTCAGGGAGCAGTGGGGCAGTGGTGGTGTAATGGCTAGGGAGTTGTCCCTGTGATCTCAAACCTCTGACTGTTAAAGGTACCACAAAGGTACCCATGAGCAAAGTATCATCCCCGAGCACTGCCCAGCTGCCCACTGATCTTAACAGTGTCCAGAAGTGCCGTCGACTTCTCTGGGCTTGGAGGTATCTGGGATGAACCATCACACAGTGGAAACGTGTACTGTGGTCAGATGAATCAGTATTTCAGGTATTTTTTGGGAGAAATGGATGCCGTGTGCTCCGGACCAAAGAAGAAAAGGATCATGCAGACTACTACCAGCAACAAAACAGATTTTAATAATACATGGGAGACATTTGAAAAGTATCGCAGAAGCATATCACAGTACTACCTGTACTGTGCAATATAAAGTATCACAGTAATATTGCATCGCGGCAAACTATCGTGATCGTATTACATCATCGCCTCTGTGACAATTCCCACCCCCTAGTTAACCTACATAAGGCGGAGCGTTCACACTCCTGACTGTTGAGCAAAGGGCAAAACTCCTCATAACCAGAGGAAGCAGTGCTCTGGGAATATTTGGCTGAATTATTGCTTTAAATGCAGCTAACTGCTTTCGTGCATCTGCAAGTCAGCAGCGTTTCTGCTTTAGTGGAGTACTGTCGGATGGATCTCCACAGTAACAGGGCTGATGAAACTCAGTCAGAGCCCTCTCCATGTTGCTTCCTCTCTGATGACCACCCACTGGTGTTGACCTTCTGAATGTTTTGACTCTCTCCGGTCATTCTCCCCCACCCCCAGCCCTCTACCCATCTCCTGCTTTTACCTCGGAAACTGTGAGCAACGTGTCGGCCATTAGAGACGCAAACACAGTGGATTCACCCACGTGCTGGTCATTAAGCTACAGTTTGCTACAATACAGTAATACATGCAAAAACAGGAGGATACGTGCAATAACTACGCCTTATGGTTAGTATAACACAAAAACTCTTCCTAGTGTCTAAAAGCACGTTTAGTACGAATACACCATGTTTCTACGTCCTATGATGCTTTGAGTGGAACCTCTAGCATAGCGTTAGCTGTTAAATGCTAATAACAGCCTATAAATGATAAATATGGGAATGAACATAGTTGTAAATGATCTTTAGGGTCAGGATACTAGCGTGTGTGTGTGTGTGTGTGTGTGTGTGTGTGTGTACCAAGGTTTGTAATCGATCCATCAACAGAAACTTGACCCAGGCTGATTAAGCGCTAACTTCTGTCAGAGGATTCTATTTATAGCCGACACAAAATAACTACAGTACAATCTTACCAGCTTCTTGTTTGTGTTCACTAAATTTTCCAAAACATAAGGTTTACTCTCGAATCCACACATTCCATAATATGAGAAACAAGCTCCAGAAACAAACGCACTCCTATGAATTCAACTTACAGCAGGTCCCGCCCATTCACAATGAAGTTATAAGAAGTGTTGCAGCCTGCTTTTTTAATAAGACACAATACAGGGCAGCCAGAGAGAGTGGACAGATCATTTACATGTGCCTTAAAGCCATAAAGAGTTGAGCAATTGGTCATTTAAAGATTAAATACTGGTTCTGATACACGGTCAGCTTAAGGAGACATTTCAACCAGAATGCTGAAATACAGCGGTCACATAAAGTGGACATAACGTTAATATGATATTCCTTGTAAGCGAGTTCTGATAATACCGTTTGACCAGCGTTTCACTGTGCCTTGCCTTAAAGTAGTACTCGTTTTTCATCCTGGAGTTTCAGCAGCTGCACATTTGCTGCTATTACGCATATGTTCTGATTCAACAGGCTTTCAGCCTTTTTTCACTGCACAGTACAGATATAAGGCTACAAACACCGAAGTTTTCCATGATCTTTTCGGTCACTTTCCAGTACTTTAGTATTTGTATACACTGCTCGATGTGGGAATAGGAATTTCAAGCAAAAACCAGGGTGACCATCTCTGGTCCTAAAGGGTTGGCATCCAGCACAGTTTGGTGATTTACCCGCTATTGCCAATTCTAGTTGAGTGTGTTTGGTGATGGGTGGACACCAGCCCTTTAGTAGCAGAGTTCACTGGGGACTATTCAATGAATAACCCCCTCCACGCACACAAACCCACACTTTGTGTTACTGTGTCCACCAAGCATGTTGTACTAACAAAAACACAACCACTGAGTATAACGACATCTGAACTAAACAGAATTAGGGACTATTTCAGGCATGTGTGTGTGTAAGCATTGCGTGATGCATGTAAGCTGTGCTTTGCTGAGCTGTTTCCCTGTCCTGCGGTGTGTGGTGTTATGCATCCGACTGGTTTTAACACACACACACACACACACACACACACACACACACACACACACACACACACACACACACACACACACACACA
>JBBPDA010125259.1:0-51048 GCA_037974385.1 Arnoldichthys spilopterus | reverse complement strand
CAGGGCAACACACAGACAGACAACCATTCATACACACATTCACACCTATGGGCAATTTTCCAATCCAATCAACCTACGTACTGCAGCCTTTTGGACAGTGGGAGGAAACCGCAGCACCCGGAGGAAACCCACACAAACTCCGCACAGAAAGGCACCTGTGGCCAACCCAGGGATCGAACGCAGGACCTTCTCACTGTGAGGCGACTATGCTAACCACTGCACCACCATGTCGTTCTGTTGATTATTTCATTTATCCATGATCAACAGCTATTAGTGTCTCTACCAGCACTATCATTAGAAAAAAACAGGTTTTATCCAGCACATTAGATGATGATGGCCATGTTTGATACTTTCAGACAACATTCTTCTGGACTGATGCAAACAGCATTTTACAGTTAACATGTGCCATTGTTTTAGTTTCTTTACTCCTCCACAGCTCTAACCTTTTGTTATACTACTCACATGGCCTCAGTGTGTTACACCACTGTAACCAATACACTAAATAGCCACAAAATTGAAATTAGTGACAGGTGAAGTGAATAACACTGATTATTTTACAATGATATAAGGGGACAAGGGAATATATCAGAATGCAACCAAACAACCAGTTATTGAAGTCAATGCACTAGAAGCAAGAAAAATGGTGAGCATAAGGATCTGAGCATCTTAGACAATGACTAACTGACTGGGTCAGAGCATCTCCAAGATCAGACAGATCTTTTGGGGGTGTTCCTCGTATGCAGTGTGTACCAAGAGTGATCCAAGGAAGGACAACCAGTTAACCAGCAACAGGGTGCACACAGGCAGGGAAGACTAGCTAGTTTGGTCTAGTCCCCTCCTGCAGTGCCAAAAACGATTGCTGACTATGATACAAAGATGAACACAGTGCATGAGGCAGCATGAGAGAGAAGGTATACAATATTAGGCAGGTGGTTTTAATATTATGGCTGACTGGTGTATACTCTCTTCTGTTCCCTTGTTGTTTTTGGTATTCTTTTATTTTTTCTGTTTTGAATCACCGACACCACCAACTTTCTCCAGCTCTGCCAGCTTGGACTTAAATCAACAACATTTACAATTGTATAATGCCTCCTCCTCTCATTCATCACTGCACGCAACTTTTGCACAGGTCACAGAATTCTGTTATGTTCACACAAAGATCCTCCAGTATTTGAAATTCACAACAATAACTGATCATTAAAGTGTGCAAAAGTGTGTCTTTATATAAGACTTGAACTTATTTTTACTTTTTTCACTTCAGTTTCACCAGGGGTACCCAAAGGTTTTCATGCAACAGTATGTTATTAATTCAAGGGTATAGTAATTATGTCATGTTTTGCAGAACTGCCTTATAAGGTGTATATTTGATTTTATACAGTTGTGGCTGAAGGCAAAAACAACTTATACAGCTGCACGTCCTGCAGTGTTACCCCATGGTCTTTGTAATAGCTGTATGTATTTGAAATACAGACATGTTTTTCCACATGCGCTTAAAAGTTGCACATTATGCCTCTGAGAGACCGTTTTATGAATATGTATGATTAGCCCGTCAGGTGGCCAGCTATTGTCAAAATTACCACTGGCATAATTGATGCCTTGCCTAAGAGTTTTTTTCCTTCTTCTTATAACTCACTGTGGTGACCTTACATAGAAAATATGTGCTATCTTTATATCTAAAACACTGGTGCTAAAGGTTTGTGAATCCTTTAGGGTAACCGATTGTGCCCTGTCTGATAGCGGGTTGGTCTCTCAAATTTTTTTTTTTCTGAGATCCATAGAGGAACCAAGAGGTTCCATAACAACCTTAAAAGAACCATCCTTGTTAATGATGTTCTTGAAAAAACCATCAAACTCGTAAAAATAAATAAATAAAATTTACATTATACAAAGGTTATTTATACCTTCAAAGGGTTGTTGGCACATCACATTCACAGAAATAGATTTTACGGAAATAAAATGGTTCTCTATCGCATTGGTGAACCCTTTGAGGCGCATTTATGTTCATGCGTTCAGGGTCACCTTCACACACTCTTGATTATCATTCAGTTGACTGGAACATTTCAATTGAATTATCCCCAACACAGAACTGATAATACAGACACAAATCCAGCACTTTTCTTGCAAACTTTTGTTAATGTTGGATTATTTTGTGAAATATATTATGCTAAATTAATTTAATTAAAATAATAAAATAGTGATATTAATTTTACTGGGTTCTAATTATCTTCTGTTGACTTAATTAATAATGTAATCACATTTTAGGTCAAACGTAGGCAGAAATTCAAAGAATCCTAAATGGTTTGTCAGTGCCGATATAGTGCATGACAATGGACAAAGTACTAGCAATGTGTATATACTGTACATACACAGACAACAACAGCAACTAACATGCTTTCTCAAGCATATAAAAATGTAAAAGAACAACTGAGGAAAAACAACTCTTCTCGCACTTGTCAACTATCAGAATGTAAAACATGAGGTTTCTCCATGTTGAACATTAGGCGGATATGAGACACTGCTATAAGTGACTGAGATGAATTGAAGCTTGGGGCTGCATTGACAGTGATGTATAGAACGAGTACAGAGGAGGAGGCACTAAACAGGAATACTTAGCATACAGATGCTTTGAGATTTCCTCTGTCAGGCCACAGAGGCGTACAAGCATGAACGGCCATCGCAGGACTGGTGTTGTGTTATTTAAAGGTTTAGAAAAGTGGAGAATGATTTGTGAGCCTGCACAAAACACTCCAGGTTTATGTATGAATATTAAATGATTGCATGGGAACTAGATGTTTAATAAGAACACACACACACAAATTAAACATTTGATGGCTGCAACACACTTATCCAAAACTGGGAAATAGGTATGTTTACCATTGTGTTATCTCATTATATAGGTCTAGGAACTGAGGAGACTAATTGTAGTAGTTTTGCAACTGGACATTTCTGCCCATATCTGCTTGATATAAGACTCCAGCTGCTCAACAGCCCGTGGCCATGGTTGTCTGATTCTCCTCTTCAAGATGTGCCATACATTTACAAAAGGATATAGATCTGGACTGGCAGCAGGCCAGTCAAGCATACAGTACACACTCTGTGTCTATAAAGCCATGCTGTTGTAGCCCATGCTGAATGTGGTCTGGCATTGTCCAGCTGAAGTAAGCAAAGACGTCCCGGGAAGAAACATAGTCCTCATGGCAACAAATGTTTCTGACAAATGTCTCAAACAATTTTGGAACAAAGGGGGTGAGACACATCCTACCATTGACTGCAAAGATTGAATCTTTATTTGATACTACATTTACACCCAGTCATGATATCTCATCAGCTACCAATTAGCCTGATTAATGTGGAGTCGTCCACAATGGTGCAACTCGAATGTGCACTTTTCAACAAATTTTCGTTGAACGTGTTGCAGCAATCGTGAATACATTTACAAAATACAATTAAATTGGTCAGTAAAACTACTGAAAATCTTTTTCTTGTACATTTGTTTGTGAATAAAAGTACACATTTATCAAAAAAATATCACAAATCTTTGTTTTTATTGCATTTTGGAAAATATCCCAACTTCTGTAAATGTGGTTGGTATAAATCAGCCATAACATGTACCTTGTATGATGTACACTGAAAGAAACAGTGGTATAGACTCATTTCCCTCCCAATGACTGTACATATTACATTTACCATATATTCAGTCGGTGCTTTTGCTGCCTGTGTATTTAATCATATGTCTCCCATGAGTCCTCTCCAGCATAGTGGCTGCACCATCAGTGGACATTGTTTGTAATATATATATATATCACATCAAGATCACTTTTGGTAGGTACTAACTACTACATACCTCTCACACAAATGCTCTGACTCAGATCCTTACACTCACTCAAAGTGATTCTAGTATATCAGCTTCAAAAAATGACTGTTCACTTTCTGCTAAATATATCACACCCAACTTAACAAGTGCCATTGTAACAAAATTACTAGGTAGTCAATGTTATTCACTTCACCTGTCTGTGGTCATAATGCTATGGCTGATCAGCATGTGCATGCATATGAAAAACAGACATTAAAACAGGGATAAAAAAACAAAAAAATAAAACAAAATTTGCCTCCTAGTATACATTTCTTTTACTGATGCAACACAAATGCTCCCTGTATACTGTCTGCAGAGAGAAAAGGTAATTGCCAAGTAAAGAATGGCAGGGTCACACTGTGGCTGTTGAGGTGAGAATGCAGACACAGCAGGACTGATGGCATTAGGCAGGAAGTAGACAACGCGAGGGCAAAAGGCCTCAACCTGCTTTTATTTTCCTGCAGTGCTCATCTGTCTTTCTCAGCTTTTCTAATTGTAAGACACCTGTTGATGAGGAAATCAAACTTCCTCACATGGAAATGGAAAATCGGGTCAGGAAATAAATCTTCAGCAAATACAGAAGCCCTGGATCGACAAATCAAATGTAACTGCGTATCAGGATGTTTATTGATCAGTGAATCGATATCTATGAAGCTTAGATAAGTCAATCAGAAGACTCTGATAAGTTCAAAAGTCTGATTTAAGAGCACTAAATAAAGGAAATAGACTTTTTTAGTTCTAGCTATTGAACACAAGAGCCAGCACTACCAATAGTTTCATACAGAAAATTATTCAATCCATGCTATTTTTAATTATATTTACATTACATTACTAGCACATATATGTGTATATATATATATATCTTTCTTTTGTGCCTTTTATGTTTGTGGTTAGTTATTAATCAATGATTTTCCAGACCAGCCACAATCACGCCAACTTTGAAATGCAACACATACTGCAAATGTCTACAGTGACAGCAACTTTAGGATAAATAGAGTATTTGGGGTTTTTATGTCAAGCCATTCCTGGTATATTAATAAGATGGTCTGGTTTGATAAGTCATGATTTCTTTTACATCAAGTGGAAGGCCAGGGCATTATGTCACTTTTCTTGGGAAGAAATGCACTACCAGAATGCACTACTGGAAAAAAGGCATACCAGTGGTGGCAGTGTGATGCAGTGCAATGTTTTACTGGAAAACCTTGGCTCCTGGCACTGGATGTTACTTTGACATGTGCCAATTACCTAAACATTGGCTGGGTTTACATTAACACATTTTGGTCATTCTGATTAAATTCATTCCAATTTAAGACTTTGAGTCAACTGTTTACATGGTACCTGATCTAATATGGTCTGGTGTTGACATCCACCAACACATTTCATCAAAACAGCTGTATGACATCATACACTTGTCTTCCTGAAGGGCTTTTTTGATGGACTAGTTTGAAACGTTCATAGTCCTATATTAGTCCATCTAGTCCAATAATGTACAGCTTTTTAGGACTCTGCCTTTGGGACCTGAAGGTCGCAAGTTCGAGTCCTGGCCCGGGAACTACTGAGGTACCTTTGAGCAAGGTACCATCCCGCTACACTGCTCCCCAAACGCTGTTGATAGTTGCCTGTTGATCCACGTGTGCACGTATGGGTCACATTTTGTCATGGTGCTTGAGTGTGTTCACAATGACAAATAGTCACTTTCACTTCACTTTTATTCACATTATAATGGGAATACTAGGCTTCATGTAAACCTACCTACTGCTGATCAAGTTCCCCTTCAGGACCTCTTTCAGCAGGAAAATACACCCTCCCACACTGCAAATATTGTTCAGGAATGGCTTGAGGAACATGAAAAAAATCAAGGGGTTTTCTTGGCCTCCATCCGAGCATCTGTGGGATGTGCTGGACAAACAAGTCCAATCTATAGAGGGCCCACCTTGCATCTTATACGATAAACAATCTGCTGCTAACATCTTGGTGCAAGAGACCTTAAGATGGTTTTTTTTTTTTTTTTTTTTTTCCGTCAGAGCTGTTCTGGCAACAGAAAACACATCAGACAGTGATCATATTAGACAGGTGGTTTTAATGTTATGGCTGATTATCTTATATGCCCTAATTTTTATTGCTATTCTCATTATTCACAAACATGCTTCAGCAACATTATATAACTATAGCAATGTAACGCACACCGGACATTCTCACACTGTTAATATTTCACTGAATGACATTTCTTTGTATCTGTCTATGTATGGATAAAAAAAGGCATTCAGCTTAGAGCACAGATAGATGAGGGGTATTTGCACACTCAGTGCTGTTGAGGTTTAGCCTACATGCTAAATAACATGCTAATCCAGCCTGGAAAAGTGCAAAATTCACACGTAACACCAACCTCACAACAGAAGCTTTAAAAGAGCACAAGTGGGCAAAGTTTGGACAGATCAAGTATCAGCCCATTTCAGCCTCTGCTGACATGTGATTTAGGTATGAGTTAATCTCTTCTACTTTTCAGGCGCAAACAAAAACACACTTTTAATACATTACCACTAAGCTTATAGGCCTTTCTACATTTAATCTTTTCCATCTCAAAATCAATCACCTTACCCGTGAATCCCACTGCTCAAGCGTGAACATTTGCTTAAAGATCTCAAGAGAACTGACTCAAAGCACACTTATAATAGAAGCAAGTGGGCAGTTACATAAGCAGCCTAAAAAAGAAGCCCATGAACTACTATGAGTTATTGTTGTTGTTTGCTTTCTTTTATTAAAAAGAATTCGACTGACTTCTTAAGAATTCACACATTATTCAATAGTGAACTAAGTCTTTTCCTTGAGATGCTCCATTCCAGAAAATAGTACTGAGACAGAATCTTTACAGTGGTGGCGATAGGAACCAAAGGTCTAAAATTTGAAAGCCTCTACTACTACCTCTTACAAAAATACTACACAAAATTGCTACAAATACATTGACTGAAAACATAGAGAATGTTTTATGCAAACGTTTGGGCCTAAAATGTATTCTTCATTTTTTACAGACATTTTTAAATGTTTACAGGGAAAAATGCTGAATTACTGTAGAAAAACACTAAAAGATTCCTTTAAAGCCACATTTTATTCTTTAATAGTCAGGCTGAAGCTATAGGACACCATTTACGAAAAAAGGCCTGAATCAGCTTCTTTCTTCTATCTGCCATAAACATCCATAACAACCATTCCATTACGGCCATATCACTTCAGATCATGCATGCATTGTAATCTCTCATTGACTGTATAATGCTCTACATTGTAATACTGTGCAATGGAAAGCTATTAGTCCTTCATCTTGTCCTTGAGTTGTTCGGTCATGTGGAAGTATATCCTCACTGTTACGTATATCATAACCTTGTAACTCTAGGTTCTTCTATTTGATATTTTTGTATCATTTATCTATTAAAAAGGGTTAACATTCTGGTGAGCAGACTAATAGAAAAAGCACAGAATGACAACAATTATCTCATTAAACAAACATTCAGTATATATTTATTTTCTTTTTCAGTATATTTAGCAATAGCTCTGGACTGCTTAACAACCTGTGAAGATTTTCTCTTTGAGGACAGGAAACCAAACTATTAGAAGTCGTTGATAAAATCTTTTTTTTTTCATTTTTATTTTTGACTCAGCTCACTGAATCAAGTGAAGAAATTTGTCAGAAATTTTAGATTATAATCTTTTATGCTGATATTTTATTGTATCTTTATTAATACATATAGTATATTTTTGTCACTTGTTGCCCCATAATGTCTAGTTGTTTTGGTTTGCAATGTGCCCTTGTTTTTGTTTGTGTTTCAGTCCCACATTAGCCATTCACCTGTCCCTTGTTCCAAGTCTCTATCCTTGCCCAGGTGTTTTGTGTTCTAGTTGGAGTATTTAGGTTCCTGTGTTTGGTTCAATGTCTCATTGCCATGTCATGTTTTGTTCCTAATATGTTTGATTTGAATTTGATGTAAAGATAGTTTACAGCAAGACCATGTTGAGACCCCCCCCCAAAAAAATCCCCATAAACAAAAATATTTGTAAAAATATTTTTCTTCTCCACCCTGCCCACCATCCCACTCAATGCTGGCTCCATGGCTATGGCCTTGCTTTAGTCATTACCTGACCCTGAATAAAATGGAGAAAAAAATGATGACCTTTTCCATAGAAAATGTAAATCTGACAGTCGGACCACAGAGAAGTCCCTAAAGACCGGTTTGAATAGGGTAAAACTAAATTAAAAAAGAATAAAAATGCTGTCACGGATATACCTAACACAGAAGAAGTGCTTTTTACATCATTGTTTAAGCACCCACTCACCAGCACACTTTGTCCTGCTGACCAGAGGAGGTCCAGGCGGTCCGGTGCCTCCCTCTCCAGGCCGGGTGAGGAGGACACTGATGCGGTACTCTGTGTCTGGTTCTAAATGCCAGACTTTGTAGGTGAGCGAGTTGACCCCATGCGTTTCTGACCAAGGAGAATGGCTGGCTCTGTACACAATCTCCCGACGGATCACGGGACCGTCGCCCACTATGGAGTTGGTGTTCAGCTGAATGATCAGGTAGGTGGGGCCTGAGCGCAGCAGCTGAGGTGGAGCTATCGGGGTGGGCGGAACTAAAACAGGAAACAAGAACAAACAGAAGAAGAGAGAACTGAAGTGAGCGAGATTTTCTTCATGCTACGGAATAAGACCTTCGGTTAAGAGCACTTTGCAGACATTGTCCAATTTGTTCTAATTTAGTAACCGTAGAGAGATCAAATGTTCAGTGCGAGTTTCAGAGAGCGATTGTAATTAAGATGCAGCGCTGCCTGTACTCTGGTCAAGGGGCTAATTTCAATGTTTCAGTGTTTCTCCACAGAACAAGCTGCAGGCTAGAGAGAGAGAGACAGAGAGACAGAGAGAGACAGACAGACAGACATACAGTTAGACAAGCAGACTCAATCCTTTGAAGTAAGTGTAGATTTATTTCCACAGTTATAATTCAATATTTATAACTGACCAGCCACAGATTTAAGGAAACCCTTGGCAAACATGCAGCATTTGCACTATTTTAATTTAAGTCATATAATTCCAGTCATGTTATTTTATACAAAAATACACACAAAAGTATATACATTATAGCATTGCTGTCAGAACTAAACCTTGTATTTCCTTTTCCTTTTTTCCTTGTTTTGAATGCATCAGAATTTCAAGATGAATAGACCAATGGAAATTGTCCAAAATCCTTTAAAATAAAATATTTTACATTATCTTACATTGAAAGTTATAAATGTTTTGCTCCTATTTGATAAAATTACTTGTTTTTGGTAATATGAGGTTATACTCCTACTGCAGCATACACCGATCTGCCATAGCATGAAAACCATGAGCCTTGGATGCCCATGACCCTGTTGCCAGTTCACTGTTTGTTCCTCCTTGGATCACCTGGTCAGTACTAACCACTGCATACCAGCACTACCCCTCAAAACCATTTTGGAGATTTGGAGTCACACCAACTTCAAGTGATGACTTGCTGCCTAATATAGCCCACCGCTTAATGAGATAACAATCCCACTGTGATGAAATAACAAGATAATCAATGCTATTCACTTCACCTGTCAGTGGTTTTAAGGTTGTGGCTGGTTGGAGCATATACACAGTGCATGAAATCCCTCAATCATAGGATAACCTTGACCTCATGACAATTTCCCCTATGTTCACTGGCCAGCTTATGGTCCACCTACCTTGTATTTACACCCATTGTCCATTTTATCTGAATTATTTACCATAAAAGAGCTAGTTCTACAATAACAAACTGCAGTACATCTGTCTGCAAAAGTTTTTACTACCCTTTATCCCATTCATCAATCGATAGGACCCCTACTGGTCCACCACTGAGCAGGTATCATTTTGGTGGTGGGGGGTGCTCATTCTCAGCACAGCAATGGCACTCCCATGGTAGCGGCATGATAATATGTATTGTGCTGGCGTACACAAGTACAATGGCACACTGCTGCCAAGCAAAACAAAAATAAACCCTTCATCATATCATTATGACATGTGGATGCTGAGCTAATGGAAAAATCATGTAATTAAAGTTAAATACTTTATTATTGCATTAAGTCTTAATCAGGAAGAAGCATCTTGTTATTATAAGGTAAAAAGGATATGTCATAATTATAAGAACATTTCAAAATTAGGAGAAAATCTTGATATGGCTAGATGTCATGGTATAAAACGTAGTAACATTAATATGATTCCAAATATAATTATTTATAGTAATAAAAATACACTTTCTTATTATTATGAAATATTCTCTCATAATTGACACTTTTTATACAACAAACTTTCTTCTAATAATGAAATACTTTAATGTACTAATGAGATACTAATTAGAATGACATACCTCCTGAAGGCTTGTTTATGCTCATAAATGCTTTGCATTTATTTGGTTTGTGGATTGTGGATATGAAGCAGTATCGCCAGAAAGGTGGGGTCTGTGCAGCCAATAACTCAAGCAAAACATAACAAATACAATAAAAAATGCCAGAATTTCCTGGGGAGAGGTTGTGAGAGTTTTACTCAGGGATTTAAACATCTATATGATGCTGCATCATCCAGGCTGCCATACTTTGCCTTTTTCTATGTAATTACAACCTCCTCCACTGCCATGAGGGCATGGGGAAAAAAACAATGCTTTGCTTTAGCTTATCTGCCATTATTAGTAGTAGCTTATGCTCAAGATCATTATGAAAGTTTGGGAAGAGTCAAATGTGTCTTTTGGAGAATCATGGCTCAATTATTTAGTGTGCAGTTAAGTATAAGTAGAATGTTCATATAAACTAAAGGAAATGTTTGATTTCTGAGGCCAAACACACTCTTAGTGTGGGTTATTAGAACAAGTGATCAAATATTTCATGTAATACCCTAATAATTATGTGAGTGCAAGTGTATGAGCATATGTGTGTGAGCATTTGTGTGTGTGTGTGTGTGTGTATGTGTGTAATGTGTGGATATTGAAAGTGCAAGACTGTCTGATTTTGATGTATACAAATTTCAAGTCATTAATATATATTATATCTGCACATACAGCACGCATAGCACCAGTCTGATGTCTTCTACTGAAATATTCCAGAGGGCTAGAATATGTAGACAGAGCCAGAGGAGGATAGATAAAAGTGGGTCATAGCTCTGCATGTGAGGCCTACAAGAATAAAAAGTAGTAAGATTTGACTAACTAAGAACATTCTCCTCTTTCAGAGTGGGACTATCACGTTCACAGAGTGAAAATGCCTTTTGCATTTCCCGCATTGCATTAGACATACAGCTCAGTGGGAGGTTTCCTGGTAACATTGGATCTTCAGAGTAGCAAGCATGTTAACAAGGTTTCTAAGCAACAAATATTCTCTCATGAGTGGGTTTCCCAAACACTTCCCACAGACCCTTACGAGGAACTCAACTAAGTGGTATCCTGCTATAACATGAGTAGCTGATAAGATGGTACATGTTTTTGTCTTTCAAAGCGTGTTCAAAGTGGACAATTTCTGGCAATGTTTGATTTATTGGGAATGACTTGTTTTGATCAACAAGACAGAAAAATCAGATACATTGAAAAGTTTTACAGTGCTTAAAAGTTTGTTAGGATTTTCTATTTTTCGTCGTAAATATGATCTGAAACAAAAGCCCAAAAGAGACAAAATTATTGTACTAGGGCAACTATTTATTGAAGAAAAAGTGACCTAGGTTTATGTATTTGTAAAAAGCAAAAGCACATTAACCTTTGCTTTTAGTATTAAGTGAGACCCCTTGTAAAGAAATAACTGTACAGAACAGCTGGGAGGTTGGCGGGTTTCTCACATTAACTGCTTGCTTTAGGTCCTTCCACAATATTTATATTGGAATAAAGTCAGGATTTTGACTTTAAAAATTAATATTACCTTTATTCTTCTTTAACCATTTGGTAAAATGACTAGTGTGCTTAGGGTCACTGTCATGCTGCATGACCCACTTAAGATTCAGTTTAGACATTTGCACATGTAACACTCATCTACATGCTTGACTCAAGATTTGGCTATTTAGCCATATGGAAGAGAACGCCCTTGAGAGTGTCTTGATGACACCCCCCCCCAAAACATTCCCCCATACCCCAAGGAAGTGAATGAAGCCAAATGGCTAAAAGCAATAAATTCAGTAGAACACTAATATTAATGATTTTGTGCTTTGAATGGTTGGTGAGCTAATTGTTGGCTGGATAAAGCAGTTTGCATGCACTGATGCCAGAAACAGGCATTTAATCATTTGAGTTCAAAAGTGCTCAGAAACTATTTTATGCTGTTCTGTGTTGAGACAAAAAGTGCAGTCTTCTGTATAAAAGAATAAACTGGTTACACATTATGTAAAAGGTAATATTTTATATATTTGTACATTTTAAAGCCATTCATTTTAGACTTTCTAAGGAGCACCTTCTATTGTCAGGCTAACCTAGAATGCATTATTGAGTGGAAGATCTCCTGAGCTAGTGCTTCACAAGGCACTGAATGGGTTCCACCTTAATAAGTCTGTGTTCCAGACCACATGTAGGCCAAATTGTCCCCAGACGTTCTCATTATGAGCCCCCATGAGACATTAAATCATGGTTAGAGTTCTTTCTGATGTTAGTCTGTAGTTTTCTTTGGTAAACTTCAGCAAAAGTTTGCATAATCAGCACTGATCAGGTGCAAAGTTACACTTTCCTGAAGAATAGCACATAATGGGAAGAAAAGTAGCCACACTGGGTTGTAATTATTCTCCCTTTATTTGATAATTTCTAGAACGTTTCTTACCGTTCCAGCAGAGTTGAGTCACAAACTCTTTTAATCATATCAGAATCATAAGTGGCACTTGAAAGGAGCAGATTCTTAACTCTGGCCATAACAAGGCAGAATAAGGTCTCATTTGCATGGCTGATTGCATGTGTAATTTGGTTATTTTGGCTGAAAATCTCCCTGTGATGAGGTAATACAAACCCAATCAGCTCAGTGACTTGATCTTCTGCTGCAGGCTGCAAGGCCACATTACTTAGGAATATTTGCATTAAAGGGATACTCCTATGTTTTTCAACTCACTCTTTATCTGCAGGATTTGCAGCACAGCAGAGTGGGAAGAATAACAAGAACTGAAAAAACAAATGTCCATTGACTAAAAACATGCATAACAGAAGCCAATGGGGAGGTGCTGAAGCACTTTAAAGGCACTAAAAAGGTTTTGTGTTCTTTTCAAAATACAAGGAAAAACATCTAAATTATTAATCAAGCATATGCTGCAAATGGAAATTAGGCTCAAAATTGCTGGAGTGATCCTTTAAAGGACCATTTCCCAGGAAAAACAAAAATGAAAATGATTGAAGTAAAAGAGTATAGAATGCAAACACTGTTAAAGTTTAAAACACACTGAATGTTAAGGTTAAAACACTCAATCCCTAGCCCATACAGTCCATATATGAGAACTAAGCTACAACCAGCTTGTTTTAAATTCACTGTTTAATGATGTCATAAAATCACCCATTATCCATCTGCCTACTTAGCCTATAGTAGTTTAGCCCTGCCTATAAAGGACATTTCAGCCTGGACTGCTTTTGTAAAATGAGGTACAAAAGTAATTTTCATATGTCAATCTTAAAGGAAAAAAACAAAAAGGGTCTATTTAATTCTGCGGCATAAAGAGAGGTTGGTAATGGTCATGTAAAAAATGTGGCAGTTTTTGGGACATAAAATAACATAAACATTGAAAACGGACCTCAGGGGAAAAATAAAAAGCAAGAAAAGTTTAGGATATGGATCATTTAAGCTACCTTTCTTTAAATATACTGTGTCAGATTAGAACGGGGTAGTGGGCAGACATAGGGAGTAGTGTAGCAGGATGGTAACTCAGTGGCACCTGAGGCAGGACTTGAACATGCGACCCTCCAAGCACTAGGCTCCCACTGCCCATACATTCCTCCCATTTCAGAAAACCAGTTACTGAACTAAATCAGTTGTGTGCTGTTGTGTTGTGAAAAGAGAGATTGTGTTTGGTGAACTGAAAACAAATGTCCACCCTTGTGAACAAAGAAGATTTATTCTGTTCTATTCTATTCTATTTTAAAAGTAGTACGTAAAAGACAGATTTTCCAATTTGTTATATTTATATAATTAGATGTATTTATTACTAATGTCATTATTTTCATCTGAACATAAAAATTGCTTAATTTCCACAGGATGAACACTTTTTCCAGTTTTACCCACTGACAGTGGCTTGCAGTCATGTCCCACTCAAGGAGTGTACATATTACATATACCATATATTTAGTCAATAGTTCCTTGCTGTCTTTGGATTTATCCATAGGTCTCCTGTGAGCACTATATGTGTGCATTTAGGAACTTCAGACTCAGTGTACTCCAGTGATAAACAAATTAGTGGCAATAACGTTTATAAAGCGCAGTGTATCCTCATGTACTCACATTTAAGTAATAAAGAGTGTACTGCTTTTAAAATGAGATATAATACAGGGCAAATAAGAACAGATGTCATTTGCACATATCACATCAAAGATAAAAAAAGCAGCTGGTTTAAATCTAAAGGACAAAGAGAGGTTGAAATATGTTCACCTATTATACTTACAAATTATATATACACCCCCTTAAATATCAAAAGTGAACTTAAGAGAAAACAAATAAATAAATTAATGCAAAAATATGTAGAATATGGATGCTTTAAGGTAGCCAAATTCACTCATTAAAAGGGCTGTCTGGATACTTTTGCATATACAGCGTATCTTCAAATGAAAGCCAACACCCTGCACTTTACCCTCAGTCATGTCAAATATGTTGCCAGCCAATTACTTCAAGACTCCACTCTTTATTATGGCAGATGTGACTCCTAAGAGTTAGAAAATGCCATGACATTATATACCGCAGTGATAATAAAAGGTGGTAAACTCTGAAAGCACTTGTTCACCTCCATGGATAAAGACCAAAGGTTTACTGAGATGTTCCCCTTGAGCAGTTTTTTCCAAACCTGTTCCTTGAGGGCCACTGCCTGATCTAACTAATCAGCTGGTTGATAATCTTTGACTCGGTTAAATGGGGTGTTTTAAACACAGAAACACTAAAATCTGCAGGCCACTGGGCTCAAAAGACCAGGATTAGGAAACACTGAAGTAGTGACCTATGCTCAAAGTAAGAGTTAATCACTGGAATGCGACCAGTAACGCTGAAAATGAACATTTTCGACAACTGTAGAAAAGAAAACATACATCATGGTCTTCTTTGTTGCTATAGTGCAGGGAAAGGTGTAGAAGAAGGTCATTATAAAAAAAGAAAAGGGTGGTAGAAACAGGGAGGTGAATCCCCATAGTGTTAAGCTTTATATTGCTAACATATGATCCGGGTGGAAGTAGCTGTTTTTGTTCATCCCTGATTATGGACTAGGTCACATAGCTTTCCACTGCTTCCTCAGTGAATGGTGATGCCTTCAGTGAAAGACGATGTCATTTTGCGTGCCTTTTTCCACCCACTTATTATATCTTTAGTAGTGTAGGTTTTTTGAATGTAGAATTAGAAGCATGCGTGTGTAAATATACAGTATGTATGTGTTTGATTTTGCTTCAAGCTAAATTTTAATTCAGTATTTTGTCATTATGAACACAGTTAAGCACCACAAAAAAATGTGCCCTCTGCATTTAACCCATAACACGTGGAGCAGCAGGCATCTATCAACAGCGCCCGAGGAGCAGTATAGCGGGACAATACCTTGTTCAAGGGTACCTCAGTAGTGCCTGGGCCAGGACTTGAACCTGTGACCTTGGCAGGTCCCAATGGCAGCGTCCTAACCAATAGGCCACCACTGCCCTAAATGTTTGGAAGCATCTAATTATAACTGTAAAAAAATATATTTTTGGTCTACAGACAGTTATATGCTCATTAACATCAAACTTAGAATAAATATCTGCAGCAATTTTAATGAGCTTATGCTCTTGCTCAGCTGTATTGCATCTCTAAGCAGGTCCACCATGCAGATGCTCCTGAAAGCTTCATCTTGCACGTCAGGTGCATTACCTTAGAAGACTGGAAGGAATGCACTGCTCAGTGGAAGGACCTGTTATGAACTGTGAAAAAAGCTTTTGCTATAGAAAAACTACAGTTAAAGCATTTACAGAGTCTGATTTATCAGTTAGATTAATTCAAGTATCAGTGAATTAATTCAAACAAGTGTATAACTGATGATATCTTGCACATCTAACGCCATTTTTTGGATGGCAGGATCAATTTGACCACCGTTCCATTTTGTCGTGGGTAACCTCAACTCTCCCACCAATCACAAGTTGACAGTGTCCCAGCAAATAGAAATTAAAAACAAAAACTCTAATGTATCGTCTTCATGTGTGGTGTTCCAAAGGCAGCTTAAACTTGTAAATATAAGTCCCTATACAGTCCCACTAAACATTAGATGTCTTATAGATGTGCATATTATGTCTATATTGCGTCCATCTGTCCAAGACCAATTCTGGACTTTTACACGACGTGCAAACTACAACCCCACTTGGATGCAGTTAAACATTTGAACCTCGAACTTTTGGACGTCATGGGAACGTCTAACACAGAAATTGATTTTCTTGAATTAATGAATATATCTCTTAATTTATGATAAATATCAACATTATTGTTAATATTGTTAATGAATATAAATATATATTATTTGTGATAAAACATCATACATTACTAATTATTTATTTGAGTGCAATATTTTGTTATCTATTTAATTAATCAAACAATTTATGTGTTTATTTATGTATTTATTTATTTATTTGGAAATGCAATTTGTGAAAAAATTATGGTAGGCATTCTTATGAGTTCAACTAGTCAACGGCATTCTGATTGTCTGAGGCAGCGCGTCATCATAACCTGACCAGTAAACACCACTCTGATTGGCCGAGGCAACTAGGAAAGGAATCTTATTTTTTTTAGGCATCTAGCCCATTTTTACCCTATCCCAAAGATGTGGAGGACACACAGCCGTCTATCAGCACTGAACATTTTTTGTTGTTGTTTTTGTATTCAGTATTTGTGTGGATGGAAATAATAAAAATTAAAATGGAAAAAAATGAGTGGGGATTGAATTGATTATTTTTTATTTGTGTTATTTGTAAAGCATGTTGTGTATAACTGTGTATAACTGTAGTTCCAGAAGGTGGAGGGCCTGTTTGCCTGTTAACAGTACCAGTTAATTTTCCTGTAGCTCGAAAAAAGACGTCATCTTGCGTCACAGTCTGCACCTTCAGAGGAACCGAATTGGACGTGCAGAAATGACCTAGAAAAGACGTCGCTTCAACGTTTCTCTGCTCAGTCCTAAAGCTCATTTTGCCTGTGCATTTCTTTAATAGCGCAAACAACAGTCAGTACTCCATAAACATTTATATTCTGTGGAAGCCTACAAAAATAAATGATACATTTAATCCCTTAATTAAACCACATGCACTGTAGTGTGTCTTACATCCCTGTGAAATCCCAGGAGAGATCTATACTCTGTCTGCTGAGTCATCTATGTTGCCCGCCTATTAAATTGCAGTGTATACAGATCAATGTTCAAGGGATTTCTTTCTACCCATTTTTGTGTTGTTGTGTTTATTAGACAATTTAAGGTTTAACTTTCTTACAATTATCCTTTAAAGAACAGTTTTTAAATATAAAAGTTAAGGAGATTAATAAAAGTACAAGCGTTTAACTTAGTAAAAATTAAGCTTAAGGATAGAATAATGGTTGAGCTATATTCTGCTTTTCATCAGGCTGTGTAGGAGAGTGGTTAACTCACTTTTTTTAGATGCAAGATATGGTGGTACAAAACCCCCCTCAGGAAAGCACATGACTCCTAAAGCTACAGTTACGCAAATCTGATAGTACCACTCTTTCACCGCATAGGTAATCTGAACCATTTTGTTTTTACAGCCTTTAATGATGGGTCTATTATCAAAATGACAATAAAAATACAATTACGTTTAGAAACGTTTTGTGTTGTTTTGGTTGCTGGCTACATTTGTATAATGATACTAATACTAATAATTATAATATAAATAGTAATAATAATAATGTTGTATAACAATAATTGTAAAACATTCTGAAACTTCAAAAAAACACCACATACTTCGCTACTTTTTGATCTGTATGGGATGTGTGTGCATTTGTGTGAGAGAAGTTACCTCTGACAATAAGCTCAGCGAAGTTGGACACGGCTGCTCCGTAAGAGGATTGCGTGATGCAGCGGTAAAGATCCTGCTCCCCACGTTGAGCCCCGCTCACCTGAAACCACGCAACAAGTCGCCGTTCTCCAACTAATGAGGTGAGTGAATATGGTGCCATGAGAGCACCATTACGCCTCTGGGAGAGAGAGAGAGAGAGAGAGAGAGAGAATCAGATGCAGTTAACATTGTACAGTCTTTGCCAGTCTTTGCTTCCTCTAAAGATTCTTGATGGGGGTGTGGGCTGCATGTTTATCACAATTTTCCCTCAAATTTCATACTTATCAGCAACCCCTCAAGGCCTCTCTTCCATCAAAGATTAAGTCCCTTCATGTGCAATATCACAACCCCAGAAAATGAAAATACACCCAGTCAGGTTTGTAGAGCAGCTGAATGCATTTTTGGTTGTTGTTTTAGGCTACATTGAAATTGAATTTGCTTAAGTCAAACAAAAACAGCAATACTACATGAATAACATATTTTATTTTTAATATATTTCAGTTGCTTTCTTTTGGTAACAATTCTGTTCATTTGGTTTGTTTTATTGATGTGAAAATGATGTACATATTTAAATGTGCATATTTCAGCGCAGCACTTTTTTATTGTGCAAACCATCTTTTGTCTTGCAAAACCATTACTCAGTGGTTCCTCACCAAATATTTGACTTGATGCCAAAGTGGAAATTTTCTTTTGAATGATTCTAGCTGTACATTTGAGATAGCAAACTCCATCCTACTGTGGACCAATTCCTTCCATTACCAAACTACAGAATAATTGTATTCAATAAGTACAGAGAGGACATCACGGTGGTTAGTGCTGTTGCCTCACAGTGAGAAGGTCCTGGGTTCGATCCCTGGGTCGACCACAGATGCCTTTCTCTGCGGAGTTAGCAAGCTCTCTCCATGTTCGCATGGGTTTCCTCTGAGTGCTCTGGTTTCCTCCCACTGTCCAAAGGCTTGCAGTAAGTTGATTGGATACTCTAAAATTGCCTGTAGGTGTGTATGAATGGTTGTCTGTCTATGTGTTGCCCTGTGATGGGTTGGCCTCCTGTCCTGGGTGTACCCCGCCTTATCTCTTATCTCTTGTATCTCTTATTCTAGTGTACTGGAGTGTTTAAATGCATAAGATTGTTTATATAGATTGTTAATAGAATAATATTTTCTATTCTACGGCACTGTATTCTTTAGAGGATGTTTATGGACTAACAACTCAAAAGTGTTTTTAAGTGTTTATTTATGTATTTTTACTGTACTAATATCTCCTATTTTATTGTGTATTATTATTAAAATAACACATTTTCTACATTAGTGGTGTTTTTTAAAGTTGCTTATGGTCTATTATCTTCTATTTAAAATTAAAGCAGCATTTATTTAGTGTTATCTCTTTTTTTAAGTTGTGCTGAACTTAAGGATACTTAATACTTGATGATATTGTCACAAAAGAATATTAAAAACAGTTAACCTCAATATCGATCTAATATGTGTCTATTATTGCTTTGAAATATTATCCCGTATCATTCTGATTCATTGCATCCCAGTAGAGGAACAGAAGGCACAGCGCGCTACATATCAGGGGTATGGGAAGTGAGTTGCTGAATGCTTACATAATAGCCTACGTATTAATAAGACATGAAGTATCATCAGAGATAAGAGAGAAAGCATGTGGGAGCGAGGGAAGCTGGGAGAGAAAGAAAAAGGTGACAGGAAACAAATGCAGAGTAACAGAATAAAGCCAGAGAGACAGGAAGGGTTGGAGGGGCTGAGGCGAAATTCAGAAATGTCAGAGCACACGCATGCTTTTCTTCACACTTCCTGCCCCTCCACTCTCACTATATTCATTTTTCACGCCTTTCCTATACCAATACCAGATGCATATGAGCACATGCAGCCTCCAGGTGTTCCCACAAAGCAGCATGTAACCAGAGATGGGGAAGCTGCTTTAAAAGCATAGCTTGGCAAGCTACCAACTGCATCATACTGGAAGGAGCTGAACTACAGCAAAGGAACCCTAGGAAGAAATCTAGTTTGGCTAACTAAAGCTACTTTAAAAAGCAGTACTTCTAAAAGTGCTTTGTAAAAAAATGCCTGTTTCAAAATCCATTTTGCATTTTGCATTTTCCATTTTCCATCCATTTTCTAAATCGTTTCTTCCATTTCCGGGTCGCAAGGAAGCTGGACTCAATCCCAGCTGACTACGGGCCCAAGCTGGGGTACACTCAGGACAGGAGGCCAACCCATAGACAGACAATCATTCATACACACTCACACCTACGGGCAATTCAGAAGATCCAATCCACCTACTGCAGCCTTTGGACAGTGGGAGAAAACCCACATGAACACAGGGAGAGCTTGCTAACTCCGCAAAGAAAGGCACCCCTGGCCAATCCAGGGATCGAACCCAGGACCTTCTTGCTGTGAGGCGACAGCGCTATGAAAAAATATTATATACCAAAAGGTTCCTTGCTAGCAAAATGCTACTCAAATTGAGTTAACTTTATTTGTAGTTGGGTGTTGCTATGTGGTCAGTGACAAATCACCTGGGCATGTTAACAGTGGTCAGATTCAGAATGAATTGGAATTTAAAAGAGGAATTAGAGTCAAAGGGGAGTGCAATTACTGTGAAGAATCAATGATAAAAATAAACTGACAGTTCCGTTCCTTTTATGTTTGTAGTTTTAGTAGTTAACTACACAAAACTAAGAAAAGAGTCATTTTTTGAATCACTATGCAAAAATTTATGTAGTTGAACTACCAGAAAACTACTGCAAAATGTAGCTTGACTACTAGTTCAATAACATGTAGCGCACTCCCCAACATTGCAGGTAGCACAGAAAGTGATCTCCTGTGCCTCTTCCGCGGGTGGAGTCGAGTTCCGAGCAAAGCAAAGGAACGGGAAAAAGTGTGTGTGTGTGTGTGTGTGTGTGTGTGTGTGTGTGTGTGTTTATGTAAGCCGTCTCTCAGGGCTGAGCGAGTTTGACACCTGGACGTGCTGAAAAGGATGAAACAGCAAAGCCGGAGAGACACGGTGCTCCCATCTGCAGAATGACAAGGGAGGGGGATCATTGCAAAAAACTCCTCTGTGAGAAGTACATAAAACTTCAGGAAAGAAATTTTATACCCTGCTTGTTTAGTTGTGTGCATGATAGGGGTCATGCATTTTTAATCCCAATTCACAATTTCTATACTGCCCAACTGGCCAATGGCACATTTTTTGGCCAATATCAACTAGCACATTTTTACCACTTTCTTTTAGACAGAATTGCAACATTAATAACAGTATTTGCTCTTTAATGGGCCAAAGCTAAAACATTTAAAATCAATGGCATATGTAATACAGCCCCAAATCAGAAAAAGTTGGATTAGAAAGTAGTAATTTCTAAATTTACTTTGACTTTGACAATGCAGACGATATGAACACAAAATATGTCATGTTTTGTCTGGTCAACTTCATTTCATTTGTGAATATACATCCTTTCCTGTCATTCAGACCTGCAACACATTCCAAAAAAAGTTGGGACAGGAGCAATTTAGGGCTAGTAATGAGGTAACTTGGGGCTAGTAATGAGGTAACTTGGTTAAATAATGATGTGATTTGAAACAGGTGATGGTAATTATGATTTGGTACAAAAGCAGCATTCAAGAAAGGTCTAGTCCTTTAGGAGCAAAGATGGGCAGAGGATTGCCAGTTTGCCAACAAATACGTGAGAAATTTATTGAAATGTTTAAAAACAATGTTCCTCAAAGAAAGATTTGGATATTTCACCTTCAACAGTGTATAACATAATTATAAGATTCAAGGAATCTGGAGGAATTTCAGTGCGTAAAGGATGAGGACGCAAGCCTAAGCTGAACAATAGTGATCTCCGACCCCTCAGGCAGCTCTGCATCAAGAATCGTCATTCATCTATAAGTGATATCACTACATGGGTTCAGGACGACTTTGGCAAACCTTTGACAAGTACCATAATGCGTAGTTACATCCACAAATGCCAGTTAAAACTGTACTGTGTCAAAATGAAGCCGTATGTTAACAGTGTCCAGAAGCGCTGTTGACTTCTCTGGGATCGGAGGCATCTGGGATGAACACACACAGTGGAAACGTGTACTGTGGTCAGATGAATCAGTATTTCAGGTATTTTTTGGGAGAAATGGATGCCGTGTGCTACAGACCAAAAGCCAGGGTCTGTCATGGTATGGGGTTGTGTCAGTGCCCTTGGCAAAGGTAACTTGCACTTTTGTAATGGCACCATTAATGCTGAAAAGTATATAGAGATTGTTGAGCACAATATACTGCCTTCAAGAAGACATATTTTCCAGGGAGACGCACATGCATATTTCAACAAGACAATGCAAAACCACATTCTACACACATTACAAAGTCCTGGCTGCGGAGAAAGAGGGTACGGATACTTGACTGACCAGTCTGCAGAATGTGTGGCGCATTTTGAAGCGTAAAATACGACAACGAAGACCCCATACTGTTGCCCACCATAAGACTTGTTTGCGGGGAGAATGGGACAAAATTACACCTGAAACACTTCATCACTTGGTGTCTTCAGTCCCTAAACGTCTTTTAAGTGTTGTGAAAAGGAATGGCAGCATTATAAAGTGGTAACTCCTTTACTGTCCCAACTTTTTTTGGAATGTGTTGAAGGTCTGAATGTCAGGAAAGGATGTTTATTTCAAATGAAATGAAGTTGATCAGACAAAACATGACATATTTTGTGTTCATATTGTCTGCAAGTCAAAGTAAATTTTGAAATTACTACTTTCTTTTTTTTGCATTTCCATAGCTTCCATAGCATATACTTTTTCTGATTTGGGGTTGTAAAATACAAAAGAAGTATATGGAAAGTAAAGTGGGAGCTGGGTGTTTATCACAATGAGTCAGGCATTATTATGCTGCAACATTTTGGTACAGGTGTAAAGGTACCATTCAGATACAGTGTGCTTAGCATACCCAAGTTATTTGCCTCATTAAACTGCAGTACAAATTGGTCCCAATTACAACACAGCATTCCCAAATGAGCAAAAATTTGTCAATTCCAGTTTTGGCTAATTCCTTAGATATTCTGCAATATGCAAACGAGCCTCTAACCAATCACTGAATATTTTTTATGCAAAGAGCCTCTATCCAATCACTGAATATTTTATTGCATGCTGTGAAGGTAGTAATGAACTACATGCTGCATGGATTGCGTAGTCTGATACATGTGTAATCAAATTGCAGTTACGTTTTTGAGGGTTACTGTTTTTAAATAAGCACCATAAATAAGTCAATTTATGAGTTCTTCATTTATTGCATGTGCTCATTAACTGGTGTTATGATGCTCTGGAGTGATGCCATAGAAGAATGACTAAATAACCAATAAATGCCACCCCACTCCTTTCTCTCTGGATGAGTGGGATGCCCCCCTCCCCTTATCACTCAGTAGGCACTAGGCAGACATCTGTTAACCGGTTTAAATAATTGAAAGGGATGCACATAATCCAGCAAATAATTTTGGTCAAAACAATTTAGACCAGTCATAAAGCACATTATATCATAGGTTTCTAAATACTACAATGTGCACTTTACATCCAAAAGTATCCAGAGAGACCTTCTAATTAGTAAAAACACCATTTTCACAAACGTGTATGGTATAGAAAACGTGCATAGTAAAGAAAATATCACAGCAGATGTATCATTTACAAAATATTATGTAGAGGACTCAGTAGCCATATTTTGCACATTTTCAGTTTAAAAGTAGGCTACTGACGAATGCTGCTTTGGTGAGAATTTAACAAAGGTAAAAAGATGTCTTTAAACAGGAATGACTATATCTCACATTATCTAAGATGATAAATATCATGTATTATCTTAGTACTAATAACAGGCAGGTGAGCCAATAAACTGTGTGATCCGGGCACAGGGTTATGTGTGGCGTTTTTGTTGAGTGGCATGTTGTAAACATTAACATTAGAGATATTACTGCTCAAACAGAGAAGTAATTAAACACTGTCATGTTGCTTAGCTTACTTAGGAGCAATGACTGACCTGGCTGCTTACAAGATTGGACACTGTAAAAAATGTTAACACTTCCTTCCCTGGGATTTTTCAAGTCTGTGAGCAAGTGGGGCTTCCACCGTTAACACATTTTGCAAATTAAGTCTGTACCTGAAAGTCACACTTGAGAAGAAGTACAGATACAGCCAAACAGCAACTTTGGTAGTTCAAGTCAACGATATCAGTAATAAAATATGACCAGAAAAGGGTATAACTGACTATGACTGCAGTCTGAGAAACATAAGTTGATTTACAACTCGTTCAATTGGGCACACATAGCTTGTATGGCCTTACTGGTAAGTACTGGCATTAGGAGGTTTTGGAGCAGCTGCAAAATTCTCAATGCCAAGCATCAGCTATAGGGGTAAACAGCCCCGCAGCATTGATCTGTGGAGCAGTGCAATGCATTCTCAGGAGTGATGGAATGTAATCCATTACCTTTAAGATTAGTTGTAGTGATGTTTTTTATTTACAACGAATCACCCAACATCAGTGCCTGACCTCGCTAATGCTCTTGTAGTTGAGTGTTGGGGGACAGACTCTTTACTAATACCTCTCAAGTCAGAAGAAATGTCAATGAGCAGGTGTCTGCAGACGTTTGGACATGTAGTGTACATTAAAATCTCAAAATGTAGCAATATAGTATTGGCAGGAATATTAAACTGCTGACTTAACTCTTCTCTAAACATACTTTCTAACCTCATAATAATCTTAATTTAAGAGTCGTTTATCTGGGAAATCTTTTTTACTCAAGTTTTCAAATGTTTCAATATTTATCACAAAATATAATAAGCTAATAGATATTGTGAGGCCGTTGGTGGTTTGGAAGCCAGTGTTGGATGAAGTTAAACAAAATATTTATTAAACATAATACACAGAAGTAGCACAAGCACACATGAAGGAAACAATGTATAACTACTGACAACTGCAGAGTGGTAACTACAGATAACAGACAAGGGCTGAAACAAACACAAGAGTATATATAGGGACACATGCCGAGCAATACCTTGACAGAGAAGGTGACATGAGACAAGGACAAGGTCGCAAGGCAGAGACATAGGCGTGGCCTAGAGAATAACCACTAGGCCACCACTTCCCATGATAGTTTGACTGATGAAGGATTCTATTTAAAGCTGTGAAAACAATGACATATTTAAACATTATATTTACAATCTAGTTTCATTACAGATATTACTTCTATCATCCATTACAGAGAAAAGCAATGCCTACAGGCCTGCCGTTAATTAGCCCACATGAATAAAACAGTGTCAATATCTGTAATGCACACCTCTCTTGTCTAATTTATCACAGCAAGATTTATCACAGCAAGAAGACTTCACTTGCAAATTGTTAATTTTAGTTTGATGAACCCAACAGATCTCCAATACAAATGTCTGCACGACTCTTGAAGTTACAGAAAACATCCAGCAGAGAGTTAGGTAAGTGAATGAGGATGCGACATGAGCCCTTATTATGTTGTTCTGTTTGAAGAACGGCAAAAGCAAGAATTGCAACAGGGTCCAGTCAGGTCTCTATCAAAGCTTTGAGGATCAAAGTTAGAACCAGCAATTAGTCTGCCACACACAACCTCTTTAGCATCAAACAGCAGACAAACTTGGTTGTAATGGGCTACGAAGCACTTCTTACGACACTGTGTGTCAGCGTAAAGGGCATAATGACCTATACAAAGTTAGACTGAACCTAGTTTAACTATTGTAACACATTTCGCTGTCATACCTGCACTTTCCACTGAAACAAGGGGATATGCCCTCTTCCCCCCAAATTTTTAAATATAGTTTTTGTGCCACACTGAAAAAGATTTAGCCTTAAATTACTTGATTTAATTGTGTACATTGGTCCCACTTTAATGCAGTTTGTTACACCAAACCAATAACTGCCTTTCATTTACTCTTTTTTGGCAATATACACACTTGAATCCGGTCATTCAAGGCACATTTTTTTTAGTGCAATCCCATTTCCACTTTCAAACTTAGATGAAGATAAAACCTGTCACATTTTACAAACCCCATATCTGGAAAAGCAGGAATATTTTGTAAAATGTTAAAAATCCTCTTAAACTTATAACTTACTGTCAAAAGCACATTTAAAAAAGTGCTTATTATGACCTGATTCAAATGTGTACATTATTCCCACCTCACTGCAATATATTACTCCAACATGATTATTGCCAAAACAGGGTCAATTAAAGGCAGTTATTGGTTGGTGTATTGAATTAGTGGAACCAATGTACACATTTAAATCAAGTAATTTAAGACAATTTCTGGACCTACAGGGATTTCACTGATCAAATTAAGTATGATTTAATGATGATGAAGAGAACGTATCTGAAAACGATTTCAGAATTTAATGCCTGCAAAATACTCCAAAAAGTTAGGACAGATAAATGTTCATCACTGTGCTACATCTCTTTTGCTTTTAATTACACATTCTTGTGAGGCACTAAGGATACGCAGTGTTGCAAGTGGAATTGTTTGCCATTCTTGCTTAATACAAGACTTCAGCTGCTCTACAGTTTGAGGTTGCTTATCTTGGTGTTTATCTTAGGGCTTAATTAGCAGTTTTCATACATGTTAGTACCCTGGCTAAAGCATCCTGAACTAGTTGTATTTTGTCAGTTGTGTTTTTTTGGTAGTCTAGTGAATAGTGCATAACAATTGTTCATGAATCAGCTTCGCAGCATCTTGCTGTTTAAGTAAAGTTCTCATTCAAGATATTTGTTAAATGAATCAAAATGTTTCATTTAAGGTTTTAATGGATTTTAATTTAGGATTTCTAAATTCTACTAATTCCCTAGTTCCTTAAAACTTGTTTTCTTTGCCTCATTACCAATAATAAGATTTTCTTTATTATATTAATTTTATTAAAAGTATTAATTTGGTTAACAATAAACAGAACAATCCTTTGTGCTTTCTTAAAAAAAAAAAAAAAAAAAAAACTGGCAGTCAAAATTAACATCTGATATCAACAAACTAAAATCTGTTATCACAATACTAAGCATATCACATATTTTAAAAATAATAATAGAATCCTATTGCACCTCAAGTTTCATGATAAGACAGGAGGACCCTGTTATGGGCCTGTAATGATGCGTATATATGTTCATGTTCAATTTGTTAAGATGAGCAAAAACACAACCATTAGTGTGGGCAGTAGACTACCATTCAACTTTTTTGCTGTTTCAAATCTGTTCCGCTCTGTTTCATCTCTGCCTTTTATTTCTACGTTTGTGTGTGTACAGAATTTTAGATGTGCCTGGTAACATGCTCATATGGCACATTTTTAAAATACATTTCTCTGTCTGGAAAGGAATTTATTGAGTTCGGATTTACATATAAAAGATATTAGTGAGTAGAAGAAATATGGCAATGAACTCAAAGAAAGAGAAAAACAGCTTCTCCTTGTGACTAAAGCTACCGATGGAATATCCAACACTGAGAGCTCATTTGCGAGAGACCATTGCAAAAACTTCAATCATTTCAAAAGCACTTTAGATGTGCCAGCTTCAAGGACGGCGTGGAGAGGCTACAGTCGAGATTTCTGACACGCAGATGAAGACTATTCAAGTTATGAACTGTGGACACAGATGGGGAAAAGGAGCCGCTGCCGAAATGAGCATGCTCAGTGGAATGTTAATACATCAGCTGACAGAGAGACTCAAGTGGTTTTTGGCAGTGAGTGGCATCAGTACATGTCAGACACTGCTACTGTCTCTGATGGGTTTTTTCTCTTGCATCTCTTCGCCGTCCACTATGTACCATTTATCCAATACCAACACTGAGTAATTACTTTTATCCAACTCAACTCCAGTTCGGCTCAAACTGACTCAAGTAAACTCAGCTCAACTCAGTTTTGCTCAACGCATCTCAGTTTCAAATAAGATCAAACTCAGCTCAAGAGACATTTTATTGGCTTGCCCCTATTAGGTTTAAATTCAAAACATTTAAGAAGGCATTGAAACTCCACCTTCGCCACAACTCAGCTTCAACTCAACACAGTTGAACTGGATTGACCTCAACACAGCACACACTGCCTTTGTAATTCATTGAAATGTTTTTGCTTAAATTAAATATGTTGCACCAATCCAATAACTGTCTTTCATTTACTCTGTTTTGGCGATAAGATCAAAATAAAATTCAAAATTCAAAATTCAAATGTGTAGCACATCAGTAGCACAAGAATGCCCTATATCATCAACACAGTTGGTGTTTTTAATTTAGTTTCAACTTTCAACAAACATTTTCTTCATGTGCATTTGATCAATACATTATTTTTCTGTTTGGTTATTGTACATCAGTCTGCAAGCCCCATTTCCAGCATATTTGGGACTTTTTGTAAAATACAGTAAACACAAGAATATGTGATTTGTTAAATCTCTTGACCATTTATTTAACTGACAAAAGTACAAATTAATCACTTTTAGTGTTTTTGCTGATTGTATTTTGTAAATATATATAAACTTTTAATTTGATGCCTGCAACACAAAGGGATGGGGCAAAATAAAATTGAAAAATGTTACCTCTGCATTTAACCCACCACACATGCACATGTGAAGCAGTGGGCACCTAACCACTAGGCCACCACTGCCCACCATAAGATTAGGCTATCATGATTGATGGGTCCTGGCTCACCACTTTCTGGCAAACTTTGTGAAGCAATTGTCAATCAATTAAAAAAACACATTTAGCCATATACAGTACATAATATTGTGAAAAGGTTAAGTAAATCTGGACAAATCACAGAATATGCATGTATTTGGTCGTTCAGAAGGGTCTGCATGAGAAATTGATCATGCTGCTCTGATAAATATAGCAGCATGGGCCTGGGAGTACCTAAAACAACACTGTCACTTAACAGAGCTGCATCGTAAACATTTTATGCAAAAAGAAAGCAACACATCAGTTCTATGCAGAAATGTTCTCTAGGCCTTAGGTCATCCCAGTTGAATAGAAAGTCGGTAGAAATGTGTACTGCAGTCCGATGAATCGGTCTTTCCCAAGAAAAAATACACCGTACCGACAGTTACCAGCGAAAAGTGCAAAAGCCAACATCTGTCATGGCATGGAGGTGCATGTTTTAGCTGATAAAAACTCATCAGTGCCCACAGCATGGGTGATAGTACCATTGATGCAGAGGCTTTAATTAGGATTTTTAGGATCTGGCCACCCAGATGTCACATCTTGTCTCGTCTTGTCTCGTCGTGCGATGTTTCCAGGTTCTGTTTTGTTTTCCCCTATGTGCTCTGTCCACTTGTCTCTATGTTTATGTCCTAGCCCCGCCTTGTCTGTGCCTTGTCACCTGATTCTTGTTTCTATCCCCTCCTATTTTCAGGTGTTCATTATTACATTTCTACATTTAGTCTCTCATGTGTTTAGGTTAGCCCTTGTCATTTCTCTGTTGTCTTTCTGTGATCATTTATGTCTTTAGATTATGCTTTGTTTCCTTAGTCAGTGTTTAATCTTAGTGCTCAGTTGTTCATTCAATTAAAACCCTCAATAAAACCGTAAAGCTTTTTAATTACTTCCTACCAATCAATCATGACACCAGATCTGTCTCTTACTGATAATGTATAGTGCATCAAGAAAAGGACAATCAAACAACAGCACTCATCGTCTTCTATCAAGCAAGAGTGAGCATAAATTGCACATGAAAAACTGCAACTATTAGTACCCTCAGTTGCTAAATGGCTGAAATTTGCAATTAAAAGAAAAGGTGATACAACACAGTGGAAAACATGGCTCTGCCCCAACCTTTTTGAGTGTGTTGCAGGCATCAAAATATAAATTGGTTTTATTTATAAAATATGTTTAGGCTGGTGAGTGAAAACACAAAATGTCACAACTTTTGCAGAAAGGGGGTCCTATTCAGGCACCACCATAGGAATACCAATGACCACATACACTTAGTCCAAATATCCAGAAAGCCTTTTAAATCAATGGATTTAGCTACTTTAAGGTGCAACAATTGCTGAAACAGGCACTTAATTGCATACATATAGTTTAACACTGGTAAATACAACAGGATGCCCTGGGGCAGCTAAACATGAGCCTAACATTCCCAATACCAAACCAAATACCATCAGCTAATGGGGTATAAAGCCAAGTAAGCATTAGTGACGCATTGCAACCATGTTCTCAAGCAAGATGGAGCTTCATCTAATATCATTATGGATGAGTTGGAGTGGCATGTGTTACCCAGAACTAACCATCCAACATTAGTGATGACCTCACTAAAGCTCTTGTGAATTAAAAAACTCAAAGCAATATTGTAACGATCATGGCCCTTGTGTTTTGTTTTGGTCCAAGCCACGTGTCATTGTCCTCGTGTTCATGTTTGCCACGCCCTCGCCCTGCCTCACACCTGGTCCTCGTTCCCCGTCCCCAGGTGTCGTGTATTTCATGTTATTATTTAAACTCTTGTGTTTGTGTTCACGTTGTCGGTCTTTGTATGTAGGTCACCCCAAGCAGTGTAAGTTTATTCAAGTCTCAGTAGTCTTCGTGTTTGTTCTAGCCATGTTTATGTTTCCTCGTGTTTTGTTTTCACTGTTCGTGTTTTTGTTGGTTTTATCGTTTTGTTTATTAAAACCCCCTTTTTTATTTAATACGCCTCGCTGCACCTAATTAGGAGGAGGGCGAGGAGTTACTCCGGGACCTCAGACAGGCTGAGGTAAGGGCTGGGGAGTATGACCTGCGGAGGCTGGTGAATGAGTTGGAATCCCTTGTAAGACAGGGACCCGTGGGGTACGGGCTGTACCTTCCACCATCGGGTGCTGGCGACACATCAAAAACGCAAAGAGGAGCGCGTGGCCGAGCCAGCGGTCAGTGGAATTCCCAAGGAGGCTCTGTACGAGAATCGAGGGATCCAACAATTCCCGCCCCCCGGGTGCTCGAGTTGTCCAGCGTGCTGCTGGATGATCCGCAGCGCCTGGCAACTGTCAGGCACAAACCCCAGTCTGCGCCTTCGGCCAGGAGGCAGCGGCCACAAGTCAGAGGGATCGCGACTCAGACGTGGCTGCACGTTGCTGTGGAGACCTCCACACAGACGTCATTGTATGTCACCAGGGAGGTCACTGTACAGGCAACGCAGCGCGTCGAGTCAGGGGGATCTCCCTGGGTCAGCCGTTCGTCTCTTTCAAAAGCTCTGCCTCATCCTTACCGCCGAGTTCCACTTCTGCTTCTGGGGATCTTGGTTCCACGTCGCCAAGCCACGCCTTCACGTCGCCAAGCCGTGCCTCCACGTCGCCCACGTCACCAAGCTGCTCCGTCTCTGTGTCAGGGACGTCGCCAAGCTCCACAGGGATGTCACTATCTACGCCATGTTCCGTGTTGACGCCACTTGCTCCTCACGGACATCACCGGCTCCGCCCTGGAGGTCGTCAGGCTACGCCTTTGCGCCTTCTAGGCCTGGGACTTCATTCCTTTAGCCCAGGACTTCGTTCCCTCAGCTCGGGACCTCCTTCCCTCAGCCCGGAACTGTCTTTCCCTTAGTGTTCCCTATCCTTGTGCCCTTGTTTCATCTTTTATCCAGGTTGTTGTCTTTGTGTTCTGTTTAGGTTCTTGTGCTATGCCATGTCTAGTGTTCAGTGTTGCCTTCCTCCTAGGTCAGCACTTGGTTGTGGCGGTATTTAGTCACACCGGGATGTTGTTCCTAGGGGGAGGGCTGTGTAATGTCCCTTGTGTTTCCACGTGTTTTGTTTCGGTCTAAGCCACATGTCATTTTCCTCGTGTTCATGTTTGCCACTCCCTCGCCCTGCTTCACACCTGCTCCTTGTTCCCCGCCCCAGGTGTCGTGTATTTTTAATGTTATTATTTAAACTCTTGTGTTTGTGTTCACGTTGTCGGTCTTTGTATGTTGGTCACCCCAAGCCATGTACGTTTATTCAAGTCTCAGTAGTCTTTGTGTTTGTTCTAAACAGCATTATGTCCTTCACCTATTAAAGACTCTCAGGTTCTCTTGGTGTTTCTTTTGAAAAATAATTTTCTTGTATATGATAATTGTCTTGCATCTCTGATCAATAAGGAAAGGGTTATATTTTGCCAGGAGCTCCAATCCCCCTGTCCATCTCTCCCTCTTTCTCTCTCTCTCTCTCTCTCTCTCTCTCTCTCTCTCTCTCTCACCTCCAAGCTGAAGGGATCCGTCTTAGCTGCTCGTCCTGTGGCCACGCACTGAAATGTGGCATTCTGTCCAGCGTTCACCTCCACGTCCCCCAACCTGGTGAAGTGAGGCACCTTATCTGTGGACACAAAACACATAAGCAGTTTGAATATTTTTTCTTGAATATATCTTCTTCTTGAACATGTAACACAGAGCAGATGATAAGAATGAAAGTGAAAAAGCTAAAATGTCTTTGTCCATTATGTTGTATTGAATCAGTTACCAAAGTTGGAATATTTTGGTTATTTTCAGGATTGGACAAGACAGGCAAGCCTTCACTTTCTATGAGCCTTAGAAGCTCATGAGGAAAATGTTTTTGGAAAATGCATTCACATTTTGGAATTTTAGATTTTAGTTTTAGCCAATTTTACACACACACACACACACACACACACACATACACACATACACACACAGACACATGTGTGCAAAAAAATTGGCTAAACCGTATTGAATTATTGGAAGATTGGGAGTAATACAGGAATTCTGATAAAGATTAATCTTATTTACAAAAAATGTAAATAAATACTTTGTATGGTCAGTTTTGAGCAAAAATGATGTTTATTTGTGATTGTCTACACAATTACATTAATCATTTGACAGTCCAAGTTGCTTTTGTTTGTTTTGCTTATTTTTCTTTTCCCCATCTGTCAAACTTTAGTTTTAAATGTTACTTTTAAGTGTGATGAATGTGTAGATGATTGTTGCTCACTGCTTCCATGCCAAATCGCCCTGTTAATGTGCTATAAAGAAGACAAATTAGAAATGACAGAAGATTACAAATGTTCCTGCAGCTTGAGCTCAAACCTAGCAGCTTCCTTGCCATGTCTCTCCCACACGTTCTCCCAGGACGAAAGCAGAACGAAAGTCAGCATCAAACGGCAAGTTAAAGCAGGCTTTTGGACATTCCCTTTGTACTGTGTTTTTCCCAATTCCTCATTCAAGAGCAATTCAAATGACTTATCGATATGCCTGTAGGTACTCTGACCCCAGCGATGCACATTCACTGCTCTCGCAGCCTGATCTTGTGAAGAATTGGCAGGAATTGTAATGAGCAACGGCAGTTTCATTGAATTTCATATGCAGTTGTGACCTAATCATTATATTGTTAACCTGTGATTTTTAATACGGGTCAGCTATTGCACATCCCCGCAACCATGAGACCTTACTGGTAGGCAATCTAGCAATTGTGTGGCATTTCTTTTAATCTTTACAGCTCACTTATTGCTTCCAGCCATGTCTGCCATTTGAAGCTTTCAGTGCTGAGAACATTCATTTGTAAAAGCGTAATGTGACTACGGTTTCTCCAATCTGCCCCCACAACACTTTTCAAGCAGCGTGTGATTCACAACATAGCTCTTTTTTTTTTCACGGAGAGACACATATGACAATATGCTTTAAAGCAAAGTCTAACCAACAGGTGCCAGAACAGCAGGTTGAGATGAAAGAAAGAAGCAAATTTTCTGTTATCTTGAAGACATTTCCACTGTGATTGAAGGTAAAAACTTTTACAATACATCCAGGCCATTAAGGATCTCACATTTGCAAAACATCTCAGCTTCATGATTCTGAACCCTTTAGGAATAATGATGGATTTCATGCAGGGCTTTGTCCAAGCTGAAGGGAGATAGACTGTGAATGCTTCTCCATGTGATCCATAATTGCACTAAAAAAGATGGGGAAACTAGAAATAGAGTGATAATAAGCAGAGTGCAAACTGATCGAGGCAGCTGGACTTACAAGGATTGAAAAGAGTGGCCATGAATGGACCCAATGAAATCTCAATTTGTTCTGTGTCAGCGCCCTGCCAAGTGCTACATCAGAACTGCCACTGTATAGGATTTTATTGGCTGCCTAATAGCTCTCTGCTCTCTAATGGATGGCAACATTTAAAACCAATTACTGCTTTCAGAACTGTAACACCTTGTCATGACAGCCACTGTCAACTGCTATAATGCTTTATGACAATTTATAATGAACTTACTTGTTAGCTGAAGTATCTGTTACTTTCATTTTGCTATGCTTTTGTGTATGCAACTGGATTTATGTAAGTAAATAATTATAAAGTAATTAATTACATTAACATCCAATTTACATACAGTTTTTTTCCGTTTGCTTCAGTGCCAGGTAATGCAACATGGAAAACATACAAAGGAATGCAATACAACTTTTCGGCCAATTCAAATTACCCCCATCTCAGCCTCTTCTACAATAGCCTATAAGTTCCAGTTTCATACAGTTGCTGGTGTTTTTCTGGTTAAATCAATGAGGTATGAATGAGAAGTAGTTTTTATTATTACAAAATTATTTTATTATTGCCAACCAAACCAGAACCTCTAAAAACTTACTGCACATACATTATGTTTAAGTGTTTAATATGTAAAGCTGCAGTAGTCTGTAGCAATATTGAAAAGAGGGTGGAGTTAGAACTGAAAATGAGTGCAACTCCCCTCCTCCTCCCTCTCCACTGTGCTCCAATCTCTGTCTACAAAGCCCCAGGAGGCTGCTGTGCATGCGGTTATGCAGAGTTTGGTGTCCATTTTTTTTTAGTATACATGAATGAAACATTAACCAAACTCCACACAGCTACATATACCTTTTGAGTAGGTTTTGAGGGAGAGATACTATATGTATCAGATTACAGATAATGTGTACTACTGTCAGGACATAGTGGCAGTTTTAGCAAACAAAGTTTTTTTTTTTTATATAAAAGTTTCCTACCATGGTTTTAATGCCATCAGTCTCTGATTACTAAGACGAGTACGTTTTTTGATCAATACAGGCATTTAAGACGTATGGCCTTTAGGCTATTTTTCTTTCTCCAAGGCTTATTCTTTCCTTAAGAGACACCTGCAGAGCTCTTGCCAGAGTTGTTGCTATATTTAAAGGCTGCAATATTCGTTTTGAAAAACTGCAGCTTGTGAAATATTTTCTCAGCAGACAAACAGCCGAACTAAGGCAGCTATTTTCTTCTACCCTGTTGAGAGTGAATGTTATTCAACAGCATGTGAAAACGACACAATTTTGTATATGGAAAGTAACATGCCGAGTGAGGAACAAAGTAGTCACGTAAGGGTACAGCGAGAATGCCTCAGCATCGCACCAGTGGGAAGATATAGGACAGAAGATCCTCTCTGCTCTAGTTGAAAGGTCTCCAGCTAGTTCTTGCTCTATTTCTATTTGGCAACATTGGCCTGGGTGAGTGCCTTTCAGCAATGCCCGTGGAGAGAGTGTAGCATTCTGGGTGAGACACAGTAACCTGGTAGCCCTTTTTTTTCCTGGTGGCTCTTTAACTGTAAAATGAACGAAGGTCTATGGATATAACTTAAAAAACAATGCTAAATATATGTTATTATAAGAGTAACCATTTTCTCACTGTAATATATGCCCCTGCCTTTTTCTGGTCTCTGTCTCTCCCATGTTGTTTATAATTTCCTTGTGCTTGTGTCCATGTGATTTAGTTTATTGTTATGGTTACCCACCTTAGCCCCGCCTCTTACTTAGTGTGTCCAACTGTGTGTAGTTTGTGACCATCTTATTCCCAGGTGATAACAGTCGTCAGTATTCCAGTGTCTCAGTGTGTCTTTGCCTGGTCTTGCATTTTTTATTGTGCTTCTAATCATGTTTTCTTTGTGTTTAGTGTTGACTTTGGCTTCATTGTTTTATTGTTTTGTGTTTCCGTTATTTAGACAGACAACCTGCATCCAAAGCTTACTTTTGTGATATTCACAGTAGCCATAAAATGTTATTTTCTTCACTTATGTAGGTCCCTCTCTCAAACTACGCATTTTGTACATTGGAAATAGGTACTATTTATAAAAACCAGCAAACTGGACTTTAGTCTTTGTAGGTGAATAAATAAGTCAATATAAATACAAGTGTTTTTACTTTATTTAAATGCTGCTGTATACATTTTTTTTTGGTTAAGAAAGCTTCAGTTGCATTATTTTGAAATCTCAGAACTACCATCTTTGCGGAGAAGTATATCAGGGAGTTTTTTTCTCTTTTCCCTTTTCACTTCACTTACCACTATTTAATCAAATCAGTTAAGCAATTCACAAAATTTCCTAGATAACCCTAGACACCCACGAGAAACTACAGGCTAAAAAAAGAATATAACACATTCTATGAGAAAACAAAAAGTTCCTAATATTTGGGATTTTAATGTCTATCAATTACATTTCCATAGTGTTCCATCTCTCCTGGCTACACTTCTGGATCAACGACATCTAAATGTCCAACTTGCAATCTAACACAGAGCAAAGTATCACTGGAGATCTCATCTCCTTATCTCTACTTGTATATTCTGCTTTCCCCTCTCTTTTCAGAGCAGAGGAAGCAGAAGCAATGTACTGTAATAGATTTTTATGCAGGTCATTTTCAAACAAGACTTCAGTCAGACTTGGCTTGCATTTTTTGAAATCTCATATATAAGTTTATGTGTGTATATATATCTGTATCTTTTCTCAGCTGCTGTGGCAAGTCAATTTCCCCAATAGGGGATAAATAAAGTTCTATTCTATTCTATTCTATTCTATTCTATTAATTATTCATATTGTGTCTTTGTCCAATAGTAAGTCTTGCAAAAAGATGCGTAAAGAGACTACTTTAACTACATTTGGCTGTAGAAGTCCCACATCAGAGAGAAGGCTTGGTATTCAGGGAAGCTGTGCCTTTAGCTGGAGACAGAAGGCTTGATAGAGATTTTGCTCAAATGGCTCATGTGTGTGGATGCAATGACGTGCATGTCAAGAACATTAGCAACAGCTAGCATGCGAGAACGGATAAGCATGTAACTGGGTTTGACTCTCAAGGCTGGAGTGGGCGATTTCCCTGTGAGTGTGTCATATATTCTTTTAAAATCATGAATATGTGTGCGCTTGATATTGTAAGGCCTCTTAATTAGAGCATGGCTCATTTAAAGATGATTTTTTATTTATTTCTGCATATTTTTACAGTTATTTTAATTCAGAGTTATTTGATGGTAAAAGGTTCGTTCTGGATAAACTTGTGAGTCAAAATCTGTCCCAGTGGTGGAGATGGAAACAAGAAGTGTTAATATCTCTAAAACAGGGGTGTCCAGTCATATTTACAAAAAGCCAAGATGGTTGCAGGCTTATTTCAGGCTTATACCAAGCAATTTCCTCCGAGATCAAAAGTTTTCTGATTTTGATTTCAAACAAGCAGAAGCACACTGATCATGTGTAAATGTTTCAGCCTTACCAGCTGTTTGCAGATGCACTCGACACCCCTGCACTCTTACCAAAAGTTATTACATGAAAGTTTATAAAAATGCTGCCTCATGCCTGTGACTTAATTAATAATAATTTTTGAAAGTTTTTGCCTACAATTACCTTTTCAAACACAGGCATAGCAGAGAGAAGCATGCAGGGTGTTGAAAGACAAAATAGTTCCCCCAAAAACATTACGGGATCTACGATCATTTTTCCATTATCAACTTTGCACATAAAAACTCAGACTTGAACAGTGACTAAAACGGCTTTACCTGCACTGTAAGCTCCGGTTCCTATCGTCACCACTGTAAAGAAATTGGAATGTGTCTCTCCAATAAACTGCCCTTTCACATTAAACCCCTCTGACTGCCTTTTTAAATCTGACTGACTGAATGAAGCAGAACTTTTTTTTAATCAGCAAAATTCCCCTTAAATGAACACTGAAGGAATAAAAGGAAGTTGTGCCATCTGTAGCCACCCAGAAGGTTCAAGAACTTTAGAAGCTTCAAAAGACTTTTGCAGGACAGCACTACTTGTTTCCCTCTACTGCCCTTGTTAATGAAAGTACCTGGCTGAGCAATGTGTGCTTTCTATGAGCCTCCCTTCTTTAAAAAGGCAGTCTAAGACTCAGTGGGTTTCATTAGCTCGTAAACAGCCGCCATTACCATTCATTAACATCAAGCTGGATGATACTCCTCAGAAAGGATTAGACTAGCAAAGGGCCAGAGAGACAAGTGCATGCCAAGAGTCTCCTGGTTGACTCCTCCAGCTAAGTGTCATACACTGTCACTGCATGAGTGCTAAAGGAGGACAGTACACAGGAAAGCACTTTTCACTCGAAAAATCCTTTTGGTTACTGAGGTTAAAGGGCAATTGCACAAAATTGTCAGTTCTAGATAAATTTGCAGAGTCAGCATTGTTCACAGTGGTGGTGATAAGAACTAGATAAATAGCTCTGTAAGCTCACATACCACACTGAAAGTTTTGCCATTAAATGTTTAGGAAAACAGAGCCGGATGTTTGAGAAGTTGCCTTATGACAGTTTTGAGAGGGTATTATAAACCGTTATAAAGTTTAATTTTTGGATAAAACCTTCTTATCTTATAATGGCAGTTAATGTAAAATGTACTTTTTTAGAATATAAACAGTTGTTTTCAAATTCTTCAAAAATCAAAAACATGACAAAAATGAAGATACAAGGTTTTGGTCAAACAGCCATTACATAAAACTCTTAAGACACATATAGTTTCATTGGCTGTGCTGGGTATTGAATAAAATGAATATATTTGCCTTCTAAGCTTCAGTTACAGTAATACAAGACTGTATGCGTTCATCTGTGAATGTGTGTAAGAGGGGCATGTTCGAACATATCTTACAGTATATGTATTACCATTACTGAGTAGCCATCAATTTGAATCAGAATAAGGCCTGTACCTGTAAATCTGTAAACAAATGTACGGCGTGCTCAGACGCGGCTCTAACACCTGCCTCAAAACACCCTGAGTTCAGCAGCCTGAGTGGCAAAAATACTCCAAAAAAACCCTGACCCACCTACCACTTTGCTTGAAGTGGAGCTTTCCCTTCAGCTGAAGACCCATGGCCTGGATCGATCAGGCCAGCAGGGGGCAAGTCACCATTTGAAGTAGCTGGTTTTACACATCATAGGCAGAAATTTTAAGAAGCATCGTCTCAGTGTGGCAGAATGACAGAGCCACCAGCTTCAGGAGAAACACCTTCACTGGCCCCTTAGTGAAGTGCACTGCTTTTGATGTCGCTGCTAGATACCCGAGTAATCACCCAGGTTTTGGACCTTAAAGGAAGCCATGATTGCTGGGTAGGTGGCCAAAGATAAAATTTCCTGCCATGGTAGGTTTGTCATTTTCATTTATACCAAAGTGTCCACTTTTCTTTTACATGAATTCTTTAACCCTATTATTTAGGCACCCTACACTTTTACACTAATCTGAACACTTTAGTCAGCACCAGTCAGGTGTAAATGCATGCTCAAAGGTACTAAGGCATAAGCAAACTGTGCTAATGTAGTGAAAGTGATTTTACAGACTCTAGGTAGTTAAGTACCTTTTCCTGGTTCTATTGTAATGTGAATGATTTAAGCCTCTACATGACCAAGGGTCAATTCCAACTAAGTATAAGGCAGCATACTATCACTGTGCTAGGGTAACTGGAGGAACATTTCAGAAAATGACTAACTTTTCCCAATTTCTGAAGTAATCTATACCTTTATGTCCATCATTGCAGTAGATGAATATTTTCCATGAACATAAAAATGTCCCATTAAAAATGCATCTGTAAGACATTCTCTGAATGTTTATTAAAAAGTTGTAAAGATATTATTTTGTGTCACAGATGTTTTTCTCTTAACAGATTAATTAAACTAGGGGTGCCAGACTTCAGTTCTGGAGGTCAGGTGTCCAGCACAGATTGGTAATTTCCCTCCTTAAACACACCTGCTTCATCTCACCTGCATTCCAAACTACCAGGTGTGTTTAAGCAGAGAAATCACACTGCAGCCACAGTAATGGTAGGGAAAATGGCAGTTCAAATCATTGAGCCCTACTACATACAAACTTTTGAGGCTGAAACTTTGTACATTTGACCAGCCATGTCCAGCTCTGATTACATGCTCTTACATAACAATGTAAGGAACAGCCATCCACACATTCTAAGGCACCCTCTGCCTGCTTCCTTAATTCCCACTTTGACAGTGTCCACTGAGAAGCAAAGCTGCCATCTGATTTTGTTTTCAGGACCCAATCTGCCATTTCTGGTGAACAGAATAAAAATTACATGGGTGAATCATGGCTTGTGGTGGTGGTGGCCTGTAGTTTGGGAGAAGGCTACTGGAGCCTAATTAAGCTCCTTTCACTGCCACAAGCAGCTTCAGTGGGGCTAATGGACTATAGGACAGCGGGTGAGTGTGTTCGGCATGACCTGCCTCTACAACACGACAGGCTGCAGGGGGAAGGATGTGGGCAGGGGAAAGAAAGGAGTGAAGAATAGCACTGTATGTGTGCATCCAGACACACACGCGGGAGATGGCTATTTTCTTGCCCGCTCGAGAGGAGAAGCAGATTAAGAATAATGCGTGGAGCGAAAGAGTGGCACTGCCAAGAGCGCTGCCTTTCTTTTTTTTCTCCTTAAGGCAGATGAATGCCTCGGAGGAAATGGGAAAGAAGAAGGAAAAGAAGAGGTGGATGGACAAGTGTGAGAGGCTAAGCATGTGCACATCAGACCCATTTAGACTACCTGGAAGGACGGAGAGATGCAAATAGAAGCTTTAGTTCCTCTCCCAGGAAAGTCTTCCTTCGGTAGAGGAGGTCAAAGAGAGAGAACATATGTATGTGTGTGTGTCTCTGTGTGGGTGTCTGTGTGTGTGTGTGTGTGTGTGTGTGTGTGTAGGGTTTGCAAGGTACTTACAACATGGGTAATTCAACAGCACTATGTCATCCAGGCCAATGTAGCCCTTCTGCTCAGCCGAGACCGTAGCTTCAAATATGACCTGTGAACAAAAAAATAGCAGCTCAAAGACATGTAGAAGAGCGTGTGTAGTCCATTTGAAGCTGCATATAACTTAACAGCCATCTTATTTCAACCAGGCCCTTTCATTCTGCACTGCTGCCGCTACCCGAAATGGCTATAGAACGTGACTTTGCGTCCACCAGTGAGATGAGAACACCCATGCCCCCTCCAGCTAACGACTGCACCTACTGATTCATTGGCTTTCTTTTGTTTCCGTAACTAAACAATTCTAACTCTTGATCCTTCCCTACTGAGAATCCAAACTTGCTCTCAATTGGCCAATTACAGTTCAAATGCTCCTCATCATTCACCCGCTGACGTGCCCTTTAGTCGCGCCGGCAACAAAGCAGCACAAAGCTAGCCGTGGCCCATGCCAAGAGAGCAACCTGCTGTCAGAGTGAAAGGACTGATGTCTGAGTAGTCATCTATTATTGCCCATGCACAGACATCGAACAAGCCAGCAGTGAGAAGCCCTAGCAGGTTACCTGCGCCAAAGCTAGCATTTTGCTGCAGTATTGCTAATACATCAGAAGTTAAGTGCCTGATAGGGATCAATACAGCAAGGCCTGGGCACAAGGGAATAGGCTGGGCCGGGCTGAGGCCGCATTACAGGCAAATTTATTTTTATTTTTCATTCTTATGTGAGGCTTTTAGAGATGTCCAGCCCATTAACTCTGCCATTCATCAGCTGTAGATGCAGCCCTGCATCGATTAGATTGTTGTTCTCCACGACCCCGTCTTATTATGGTTGCACATGGGATGATAAAAAGAGATACTGTGTATCTAAGAGACTAAGAGAGAGAGAGAGAGAGAGAGAGAGAGAGAAAGAGAGGGAGAGAGAGATTGGTAGGTAGAGTTAAAGTGAGAGACAGTGGGAGTAAAGATGGTGAAAGAATTATTCTCTTTGCCATCTGGTTTATTAGAGAAAGATAGATAGAAATAGATTTTAAAAAGCATGTACAGGGTTTAACAATAAGAGATTACCAATACAAAGTGAAATAATGCAGATATCCACCAAACACCAATAAAATATATATAGTGACATGGAATCACGCTGGGGCTCTATGTCTGCTGTTTTCTCATGACCACCTGGGTCAGGGAAGCTGTCCAGGGTACTGGACATTTAGCAAGCCTATTATGGACAGCCAGCTCGCACATGCCCAACAGACAGGAACCCCCCCCCCCCCCCTCTGTCCACGGCCAGCAGCCGCTGATGGGCACACCTGCCCCTCATCACTGGGCTTGTCATCGACCCTACAAGAATGCAGTTCACCTGAGCAAAGTGGAAGAAGATGCCCAGAGACTCCACAAACCAGGCTGACACTAACATGTGGTTTTTTTCTTCTTGCCAAACCCTGCTCTCTCTCACTCTCACACTCACGGAGGCTGACTGAAGATGCTGCTGTCACCCTCCCGCCCCCTTCCTCCCGAAAACGACAACTTGGGAAAGATGACACTCTCTACACCCTGTCTCCTGCCACCCTCACCCCACCCCTCACAAGACACCCCTTCTCTATCCCAGGGCCTTGACAGACCCCCTTGCTCACTCTACTCCACCGTAAATCTAAATAAAACACAGTTAACTTGCATTCTCTGTCTGACTTCTGACTCCTGCCTGCCTCCTTCTCACATTGCACCCAACAGTGAATATATATATATATATACCTCTAAGGCTGATGTGTGTGAATGACTTCTGCTCTGATTGGCAGGCGTGTATTACAGCTTTTTCAAAAAAACAGTCGAGGGTGTATCACTATATTTGCATCATGAATGGGTAGTGCCAAACTGCACTAGGCTGTGTGCAAATGACTTGTTTATGATACCCTAAAAACAATATATTCAAAACATGCTATTTGTCTTAAGTTTGCATATAAGCTGGTTTTTAATATACTGTAAGATAGTTTTGTCTTATATTCTGTAAAGGCTTAAAAAAAATTCTACAATATGGGACTTTTAAGAATAAATGGAAGAAAAGCTTGAAAAAGAACAAAAAAGAGCAAAAGAACAGCAAAAGACAGAAAAGCTCTTCACAGCCCAGAGCAAGGCAAAGAGAAACTTAAAGTGTTGCTGCATTGATTCTGACAGTCACTGTAAGCCTGATAACATTTTTAATATTTGATAAGAAGCAACTCTCTTCAACTTCTACACCTACAGTAGCAATTGTAGGCTACAAAAAAAAATTCACAGGAAGCAAACATAATGCATGCTGCTTGAGATAATGCCAAGCTTTAGGTTGTCACGTGTCTCTATGAATCTCATCTGTTTTTCCCCACACACAAGAGTGTAGCTACCAGCACAGAACACAGTTAGCTAATGGCAGCATCACTGAAATCATTATGGAGAGCCCTTAGGTGTAAAAGCGATATGTGTAAAAGCCACTGTCTTGGTATGGGGTGCATCAGTGCTCATGGCATGGGTGACTTGCATATGTGTAAACGTACCATTGATATGAAGGCCTATTTTATGATTTTAGACATATGAAGCAATTAAGGCAATGTCTTTTCCAGTGTGGCTTCTTAGACACAGAAAATGTGTGCTTGACTGACTTGGCAGAAGTCTAAAATGTTGAAAATGTATAGTGTATCATGAAGAGGAGAATCAGACAGCGGTGTCCACATACTGTATGTGAAATCTTGTATCAAGCATGCAAAAATATGCAAAAATAGTGTCCTTAGTTTCCAAACAGTTACAAAGTGTAAAGAGTGTTCTGCCTCTGTATATCAAAACAACAGCTCATTAGCAAAACTAATTGACAGTTATGATGCTAAGCTTTAGCAACAGGGAAATGCATAACGAGATAAAAATGATCCACTCCCTTTAAAGAGTCTGGGGCAAAATATGTTCTAAAGGTTTAACTGTTTATTCTGAATGTTTAAACTTATTTATTTGTTCTTTTAAATATTGTCTTTTTCAAGAAATTGGTCAAACCAAAGCGCAGGTTTAATCAAACTGAATTTTAATTGCATTACAGCTTGTGAAACTCAATAAAATTCAAATGATGATCTTACAAAAATATTAATGCCATAGTCAATATTGAGAACGTTAAAATCCCAGTTCGCTCTGTACACTATAGATTGCTAAAGTATTTAATTGGCATGATTTGGCACACTGCAGAATTTGTTTCTGAAAAAGAACAAGACAGAGTTGACATCCAAAGTCTGATCCCTGGAGCCCCCACCCCACAACATACAGGATCTCCTGCTGGTGTTTTGGTGCCAGATACCACAGCACAGCTTCAGAAGTCTGGAGGAGTCCATGCCTGTTTTGGCAGGGACTTACATAATGTTAGGCAGGTGGTCTTAATGGCTTATTTGTGTATGGACTTGTTTAAAAAGTTTAATAAATGTTTTTGAAACTTATGTTAATGAACAACATTAACAGATTATGTCAAACTCTTTTATTTTAATGCAATAAAGAAAAATGTGCTTTCCTATGACATGGGCCTTTGAAAAATCAATGCATGCTTTGTGACGGATACTTTTCTTCCTTATAGATCAAAACTGATGCAAGGATTTGTGATGAACGGATATATCACTTGAATATCAAGGTCAGGCTGGCAGCAAAGCTGTTACACTCAGCCTTTGCTTCACATGTGATGATAAGATAGGAACTGGATTGATTTGGAAAGGCATTTGATAAAAATAAATAAATAAAAACAGCATGAAACAGCAGTGATAAGATAAATAATCCACTGTGTAACGTTGTGAAAACACACAAACATTTGTAGGTTGTAGATGATGTAGTTTTCCTCTTCCAAAAATGGAGCAAATATTAGTTCATAACTTGACATATGGAATTAGGCATGGACTATGTAATCAGTTACTAGGTGTGACTGACAAGTAACACCATAAGAATGCCTTAAATGCAATATTTACTGCAATGAGTAAGAGAACTAACAATGGGACTCAAAAACTAATTTAAATAATATAAGATGTAATGTAATGTAATGTTTTACTTTTACTGTTAAATAAGTGAATTTATTTGTTATAAATAAGTCATTAGACTACAATACACCAAACTGTCCTTTGTTTCTCAGTGTGACTTACCTTCTGAGAAACATTCTTAGCCTTCTTATGTCCTGGTGGTTTAAATAAGCTACTCTAACTTAACTCTGAAAATATAATATTGCACCTATAGCTGAATTCTGAAGCACCTCTGCTATAATTATATAAAACACCGTCTTAACTTTTTTAGATGTAAATTTCAGAGTTCACTCACTCATCTCCATTTAGCAGTCCATTGTGCATGGCAAGACAATGCTTGTTTTCACCTCACAATTAGGGTGAAACAGTGTATGAACAAAAAATTCTTAGTTACTCTTTACTATATTGTAAATTATTTCTTTGATGATTTAATTTTATGAGTAATCTAAAAGAAAAAAGCATAACAAGTGATAAATACCAGTAATTTGTGGATCTGCAGATAGGTGATAGGTAGGCAATGTAATCAGTATTCCTGATTTTTTGCTTAATGGAGATTCAAAAAGAGCCCAATATTTATCTTAACATTATTGTCTATTTAATATATTCTAGCTTTTAGTTTCTAATGTTCATTTATTGTTATCTGTGTTAGGATGTATGCCCAAGGTACTCCTTTACAGAATTGATGGGTGGAAAGAGGCAATGCTCTAATTGAAAAAGTGCATATTTCAAGTACAGATTACCACCTCATAGCTAAATCACAGCAAAAACGAACCTATTGATATAACCCACTGTTTGCTGCTCTTGAGGGACTGTTTGCTACGAAACAATACATAAGAGGCAAAAATTCAGAGCTGGTTTGAGGCAGTTGCTGTGATGCTCTGGGTAAGCACGGAGCTTACCAAAACAACAGAAGCCTGTGGACAAAGATGAAAATGCTTCCAGCTTTCTGAAAAGCACTTCGCTATGCAGCAAGGCAATGACCCAAAACACAGTGCCAAAACAATTGAGGAGTTCATTGGAGGCATTTGGCTTAGCCAAGTCCCTCTCAATGGATCTGAAAAGCTGAAACGATTGCAAGTGGATTGCAAGTTCCTGAACAGGTAGCATCAATGCCCTGAAATCCTCCCTCAAATTTTGAAAAAGCAGTAGCTCTTTTCATATGTCAGTCAGCCGCTCATTGCTGGCAGATCAAAAATCTGCAGGAATGAGATGAGGCAGGATTTTACACTCTGATAAGCCTTTGTCTGTTTTAATTTAGATACATTATTGTGAAAATTTACGCAGAGAGAACCTCAGTGGAGAAAGAAATCAAGCCTAAAAAAACCAGAAAGTTCCACTTTTGGAAAACAAGGGAAGTTGTTGATTTGGTACATGGTTCACGCTCCAAAAGGTCAGGATGTTCTGCAGATGTGGTCAGCCAGAATAAATCAGAAACACAGACTTGGTAAGCAGCTGAAACACTCTCAGGCATTTGAACATGAGCTTCACCTTGTGCCAGATCAATACCAAAGAATTCTGAATTCGGCTGACCCTCCCACAACCCACATAACCCCCTCAAGGAGGAAGCAAGCGCAGTTACGGCCCAATCTGCTCTGTGGTTAATAATGCGCTACTTTGTTTTCATTGTGCACTGGGGAGAATATTTATCTATTATTATGTTCAAGCACTAAAGCTTTCACTTAGCATGCCAAATTCAATCTGCAGCCGGGCTTTGATTTATCTTAATTGGCAGCGGCCGTCTGTAAGGCGCATTAAAAACATGTTGCCTGCCTCGTCGCCTCACGCTCGTAGACGAGGTCAGAATGGAAAGCACCGTTAGCTATGTTAGCTGTAACTGGCCTTGGCGCCCGCAGCAGATTTGTGTATAAACAATCAAGAGACAAGGCTTTAGGTTTCACATAATAAAGAAATATATTTGTGAACTGCTTGTTCTGCATATCAACCACTAATGAGAAGATGCTGAATTGTCAGTTTATAAGGTGCATCTACTTAGTAGCTAAACTCACTGGCCATTTTATCTGAAACTCCTACAGTTACTGGCTGTGTTGAGAAAAGTCCATCACGTGAATAATATGGTGCTTTTTTTCCATTGTTGGAGTGGTTGGGGGTGGTGGTGGTAGGGGTGGTAAATTGTGCAGTAACACAAAAAGCAGAAATATGTGATTTGTTTACTTTAAAAAGAAATAAAATAACTGACAATTGATAGAAGTTCAAAGAAAAAGTTTAAATGATTTGACTGATCAGCCCAAATGTAATTTTTAAATATAAACAAGTTTGAAATTGCAACACAGTCAAAAATAAAAGTTTATAGAATGTTCAAGTAATGCCATTTTGAAACATTCCACAATAAGCACAAAAGGTGGTAACAGATGAAGGGATCATGATTGGGTATAAAAGGAGCATCCACCAAGGGGTCAGTCTCTGCAAGAAAAGATGGGTCATGGCAACACTTTGTGCCAGACTTCAGGAGTGAATTGTGAGTTGAAAAAGAGCATTTCTCAACACAAATGACAAAGAACAGAGGTCATTTACGGTTAAAAATATTTTGAAAAGAGTCAGGGAATCCGGAGAAATCTCAGTCCCTGTAGGACACAGCTGGAAAACGTCATCAGACGTGATGTGTCATGACAACTTATGGCCTCTTTAAATATAAGTTTTATTCTTTAATGTTACTTTTACTTTAAAATTAGGACCAAAACACTTTCTTTTTTTATTTTCTGGCTGCATCCTCTCACAATGTCTCTCAAACTGTCTTTGTTTGAGAGACAATGTTCACATTCCTCAGACTAGAGAAAAATGTAGAAATCTATGTTTTTTTCTAGTTTTCTAGGTTAGATCTGTTTTGATCAGTGCCACATTTTCAGTCACTCCTTTGTTTCATTCATGTGTGTGTTTTATGTGCAATTCTTAACTCCCCTCACCCTGGATTTTCTGAGACTCCCGCAATGTTTGCTCTGGCTTTTCTAGGACTCCCGCAATGCATGCTCTGTGGGGCCCTCCCCTATGTCAGTGGCTACCCTCAATTACTGTAAGCCTACAAAGTGCATCTTTATGTTCAGCAGTCCTTATAAAATGACCAATGAGTTTTAATACAAGGTAGGTGTATATAATAGTGTTTGTCTCTATAGCTAATACATGTTTGCCTGAGAAGAAAGTAGGGTACCAGTGGATTGGTTAGGGTAGCGTGAGTATAGATCAATGAAGAGAAGAAAGAGAAAATGTCTGAGAATATGAAACATGAGAGAGCAGCAGCAGATGGTGAGTTTTCTATGAATGTCAGCCTGTTGACTTTTGAAAGCTGGGATGCAGTGAAGTTAGAGGCAAAAGAGAAACCCAAAAAAGAGAGAAATCGAGATCAGCTGGCAGGAACGCATGGCTCAGGGTCTTGCAGAGGCCTAGTTGTTTGCAGTAAACACCCAGCCTGGTGGACCAAATAGACCTAAACTTTGCGGCTGTGGAGATGGATGTATGGACAGTATGGCACATGGTGAAAGATGTTTTTGCTATCAATCACTTTTCACCAAAAATGGTTTACTGATTAGGTGAGTAGTTCCAGCTACCAAGGGGCTCTTACGAATCTTGGAGGGGCTCAAAACAAAAGGACTGTAGAGGCTTGAACACATTTCATTTCAGATCTACAGATGCAAACATCAAATGAACAAACAGTCATTAAAAACATAGAAATGACTAAAAAAGTGAGCCAAATGAATGAAAATAGAAGAAAATGTATTTTGCTTTATTTCAAAACAAAAAGAAACAAATCTGTGGCAAAACTCAATAAAATTGTTGTTCAATTTTACTTTTCATGTCTTGACTGTTCATTCATTCATTTGCTTATGTATTGACTTATTTTGTACTATTGTTAGAGGTCTGGGTGGCCTTAAGAGATGCTTGTTCCCTGGGGTCTTGCAAGACCATGGTGCGTCCCTGGCCTTTATTTGAAAGCAGCTCAGTTCAGTGTCATTACTATATGCTGCTTGGCTGGCTACGCCTCTGCACACTGAAAAACAGCGACATCAGGAATATGGTAATATATCCTTTGTTTGTCCATATTTGTGCAAAAAATACTTTTAGCAGTAACTGAACAGATATACAGCTGCTTATGTGGAAATGATGCATGTGTTTCCAACTAAATTCAAAACATCACTTTAGTCACTGCATGGACCAATGAAGTAAGTTTGTACCCATATTCCTTTTTTATTTTTATCTTCTCTCATCCGCCTAGATCCCCTCCTCCCCCAGACAATTCCCTCACAGTTTCTATCTCTCTTTTTGGAGCTGTCTTTCATTCTCACAATCTCTGTTCTCTACTGTCGTTTTGGTTTCTTTGTTTAAACAAACTTGTTTAGGTCTTTGGCTCTGACTAAGGCTCTAAATAAGCCCAGGCATAGGATTCAAGCTTCTTCTCTTTTTCCTTTTCCCCCATCTTTGCTGCATTTTTTGTACCATGACTCATCACTCCGTCCCTCAGCCTTGAATAGGCCCCTGATGGGTAGGGCAGTAAATCTCTGACCTCTTAATGATTCAATCCGATTATGAGTCTTCAACGCAATTCAATTCAGGAAACAATTCAATGCATCACAAAGCCTTGAATTAAAGTGGATTTGATTATTTTTGTACAATTAAGAATCACTTTTAAAAATACACCGAACACACAAATGCAACTGGAGGAACTGTTTGTATAGAACAAGATTATAGACAATAACAATACACTAATCCTTCTATTTTGTAGCATGCAAATTTGAATTTGGCAAAAATTGCATGCCCACTGGTCTCTATACCACTATTTTAAACATCCATAGTAACGTTATTGTGGATACTATGACTTTTCATGACTGCAATTTAGTCAGACAAGCTGCTGTTAAAGCAGATTTGGAGGCGCCTAGCAACTCTGCTTTCACACGCTCCCAATATGGTGTCACCTAACACATCACTTCCTCTGAGTGGAGCTTGTAACCCATTAGAGCCACAGCAAAGCAGAAGGAGGAGAAGAAGCCTTTGTACCTTAAAAAAAGATCTTATCTCATCTACCCTGGAAGAGGGGGAAAGATGCTCAGTCTGTACGTCTGCAGTCACAGACTTTGTGTGCATGAAGTAAACGGCATGAAAACATATTGACCTCAGCCTTCCTTAAGAACCCAATTTTGCTGAATAAGCAGTTTGGCAGACTGCTAATGGGTAAACAGGCTAATCCAGCCATATTCAAAGTTAGGCTTTAAGTACAAATATATAATTAATGATTTAACATAAAACTGGAATTTTAGTGCCACAACACTACCTGAATGTCTGTTACATACTTAAGTTGTTCAACGGCTGTAAGAAAACCTAAGCTGTAATACTGAACCCAGTGTGGGATTAAAAACAACTCCTCAGGGATTAAAAAAGTGTGGGATTAAAAAGAACCCTCTGTACATTACAGGTCCTGTTGATATGTTCCTTGATGTATTTTATGCTCTAACAGCCTTACAGCTCTTGCATGATGATGCGTGATACGCTGTGAGCTTCAATAAGTGGCCGGGTTTCATATTTTCATTTTTATTCTTATTTTTACTGTAATTATTGCACATGTTTAAAACTGTACTCAAAATGGAATTTAATGGATTGCTGTGATGACTGGAATAAAAGGTTAAGATAACTGGAATGAAAGGTTAAGAAATGTACATATGTTTTATAGCAAACACATGTCTGCAAACTGCATGTTTTAAAAATATATTTTATTAAATATTTTAACATTTTAACAGGTTATAACTATTACAATTAGTCAATTAATTAGTTAATCAATCAAACTGAGTAGCTGAAATTGAAAAATGTTTTAAACAAATCCTGGTACATGTATGAGGAAGTGAAGATTTGTCATTGTAAACACACTGAATAATTCAGTAACATGCCTGTGTGAATGTCCTAGCTTAATGACCTTACATGAGAAGTACATAGATGCTATGTACCAAATTTCAAATTAATAACACCACATTATATTTTTCAAATTTTACTTATTCTCTCAACTTCTGAGGTGATGACATTATGCACTGCATAGATATACATAT
>JBBPDA010125207.1:3974-25014 GCA_037974385.1 Arnoldichthys spilopterus | reverse complement strand
AATAAAAGGCTTGAAGTACTTCAGTTGTGTGTAATGGATCAAAAATATATGAAAGTCTAATGTTTATCAGTACATTATAGAAAATAATGAACTTTATCACAATATGCTAATTTTTTTAGAAGGACCTGTATATAAATGTACAGTGTATACAGATAGACCATGTATACAGATGTGCAGTGGGACGGTACCTTGCTCAAGGGTACTTCAGTAGTGCCCAGGCCGGGACTTGGACCTGCAACCTACAGATCTCAAGGGCAATGTCCTAACCAGCAGCCCACCACTGCCTAGTTTTGTGACATATGTCTAGTATTATTAATATGTCACTATTGTTATTGTCATACAGTCTACACATCATTCATACACACACATATATGAACCTATAAGTGGATCATCTTCATGTTTGCTTTGTTAATTGTTTATACTAACCTGATTAATACCAAGTGTACCCCTTCTTTACCCAAGATGATTGTTGGGTAAATGGTTCTGGGATCTTTAACTTGGATTTTAGTTTTTTCTTTTTAATATGTTGATAGGTATTATTATAGAGAACTTGCTTGTCTTGACATTTTTATTGTAACATTTGGATTCTGCAATGAGACACACATTACTGAAATAAGAAAACTGTATGCATTTACTTATTCAAAGAAAAACAAAAAAATTAAATGAAATTGAATATCGATCTCCCGGTGAAACAAAATCATTCAAGTGGTGAGAATAAGCAGCTTGACCCTTGAACAGCCACAATCACCTAAACAGATTCTTAATATCTTAAATATCAAAATATCTTAAATGCCCAATAATAGTATTTCTACATCCATACATTCATATGCACTTATAAGCAATAAAGCTGAACCTTGCAGAAAATACACCAAAGATCTTAAAATCTTTTCATTTTAAATACAGAAAGCCTGCATAAAATAAAAGTAGAGGGAAAACCCACGCACGTTGCAGGCCTATATGCAGAAAACGCAGTTTCATCCCGTTACAATAACTTACGGTCCTGGGGACAGACGAGTAAGACGTTGGGATGGACGAACAATTTAGGATGGTAGCAGCAGTCTGGCTCACCAGCGTTGCCAGAGGATGTATGAGCGTTTCTCGGTAGCTGAAACTGCCATCTGGGTTTTCCACCGCGGCTTCGCGTGCTTGAAGCGTGACACAGCAGCTCTCGTGCGCTGTATTAGCTGAGGAGCTCCCGGCTAAGCTACACGGAGTACTCACGGTCTCACAGCAGAAACTAGCTCAGTTAACTAGCTTGAAAACTGTCCAAACGGGAGAACAGTAGACACATTTCTGGCTGAGGTGTAGTCCCTCAGACTACTTGACTGATACTTAACAAGATCGATATTTCACCAATCTAAGTGGTTTCATAACCACACCGTGCTACTAGGTTAACTTTTTTTCCAACACACCCGACCTTCAGCTCCTGCTCTCTCGCTTTCCTTGTGACCTCTGACCTGAACCGCTACTGAACTCATTAATAAACAATACAGGTTCACAACATTTTAGTGAAGATCAATAAAACACATGGTCTGGAAAATATATGTTGTTATTTATTTATTCTTATTTGTTCTATTATTTACTATTATTTAATTTTAAATTCTGACTTTTGGGTTACATAAGCTTAAGGGTTCTGCCTCCGCAGCAGCTGTCTTCACTACCCCTGTTCCCTCGACCCGTGTGACCGACTGCTGCTCCCTTTTCGCTTTACACATTTATTAAACGCTTTTGTTTTTGTTTTTTCTCCCGAAGTTTCTCTGCGCAACCTTTCCGTTTATCCTCATCCACTCTCATCCTCGCGGTCTCTGTTTTGGGAGGTGAAAGTTAATCAAATCAAAGGGATATTCATATGGGCGCAGTGCTGCAGCTAAAGAAAAGAAGCTCCCAGCTCATCGGCCCACTGGACATACAGGCGGCCAGTCCAGCCCTGTAAAAAATTAAGACAGCCTTTTCCAAGCATTTTTTAGTTTAGTTAACTAATTGCCATTTTGAGTAGGGAAACGAAATAATATTGAATTAATACAGGATTTCACTGTTTGCAAAAAATATTAAGTAGGATGTATTGAAATGAAATTAAGTAAGCCAAATTTGAAAAACAAATTCGTATTAAACACATCAGCCTTGTTTTATTTTAATAAATTTAGCTAATTTTAACCAAGAATTTGAGTTAAATTTTGTGCTAAATTTTATTAATTTTGGCCATGTTGTCTTTTCTATGTTTTAAAACTAAAAATTACATCAAATAATTATTTACCTTTATTATAAATTTAAGAAATGAAAAGGAGAGGTATCCATTTCCTATATTTATTCAATCATTACCATATAAAAACAGTGGCTATGAGCTGAAAGCTGATGTTTAATTTCTGTATTATCTATGATCACCTCCATTAAAGGTACAGTAGAAATTTTTCAGAAAATAAAATCAACATTTGCTTTGAAAATATTTAACACTGAATTATGATGTAACAAAGTTCAAAACTTCTGGCCTCAAGCTTTTAAAGTGCATCTTTACAGCAGTGCATTTAAGTGTGCATCAAACAGACAATCATTTTTCAGTTTAAACACCAGAACTCTGCAGCTTAGTTGAACACTTTCACAGCACAAAATAGGGGAACAGTGCAGAATTTCACTAAAAGGCTGGAAAAATGCATAACAGTCTTGAACAGACAAAACAAGGATCACCACCATGTTTGACTGCTTAGGCTTGAAGCTTGCTTCTGAGAATCATAAAACTGTGGGTTGGTTTTAGGTGCAGTGTATCAAAAAAATCTAAATAACCACAAAAGAATTTGAAATACTTGTTTACATGTTTCGATGGATACTGAAAATTGAGGGCATATGTTACCAGTAGTCTACATGCTCCATGAGGGCATATGTTACCAGTAGTCTACATGCTCCATGAGGGCATATGTTACCAGTAGTCTACATGCTCTAGTCTACAAGACTAGACTTTCAGCTCCTCATGCACACTGCTGTTCTTTTAGGGTTTACAAACACAGTACAAACACAGTAATTAAGACAAATTGTGTCATTTGTTAATGAAAGAAGTCAAAATATACAAATAAAAGTTTAATTCAGATCATGACAGCTTCTGTGAAGACTACAGCAGGTGTTTTCTATGTATTTAAACTACAATTGAAAGTAAGCAGATTTTTTTACAATGTATATCTTCAATACTATGCAAATGGCCCTCAAGTGCTGTTTCTACTGGAACTTTTTTAGCCAATGTTTTTTTCACATCATGTTCTCACAAGTGTCTCATAATGAAAGTCTTGTAAAATTAACAATGTCTGTCCACTGAAATGCGAAAGCAAAACAAAACAAATGCATCACTGTGTTCTTGAGCTTATTGGCTATCCTGGGGCTCCTGGCAGATAGTTGTTCAGTTAGTTTGCATAAAATCTAGTTTAAGCTGTCAATATGTTCATAGCAGTCCAACCCTGCTTTCAAACAATACTTACTCTGTAGTCAGAAATGAGCATCTGTCCACTCGCTCTTCCTTATGCTCAGTTATGTCGGTCTTCTTCACCAGAGGCACTTGAGTCCTAGTGTTAATAAAAGAACAGTACAAAACCTCGCACGCAATATCATTTCTAATCTGTTTGAGATTAACACATGCAGCGAGGCCTGTCCTGTGACGGCGCACAACGTAACTGGCGGAAACAGAGCCATGCTTCTGAAAATGCACAACACATTCTTCATTGTTCAGGTAAAAAAACTAACTGAAAATAACTGCAAACTAGTGACTTATGCTTTGTGTAAAATAATATTCCTACACATTCCAATACGCTGCTCCTCCTTGCTACTGCATATGACCAGGATGAACTTGCCCGGGCTTGTATCCCTGTCTCGGTTAGTGGGCGTGTCCGGTCTTTACCACTGATATAATCTGCTCAATTCAGTTTTGCAAACTCATTTTCAAGTCAAAGTCCAATAAAATCATTTTATGCTATGAACTATACTGAAAAGTATGCTATGAACATTTTGACAGTTTTTACGTATAGATAACTTAAAAAAAACAATAGAATTTGTATTTGTATTATTGTATTTTTGCACATCCTGCTACCTCACACATGGTCCTGTGTTTCATGTACCATGGTCCTGGAGGAACGTTGTTTCCTTTCACCGTGTACTGTGTGAACTGTAAATGGTTGAAATGACAATAAAAGACATATTGACTTGACTTGAATTGAGAATAAAATAAACATTTAGAATAAATAGACTAATAAAAATAGTCATATTGACAATACCGCTGAAAGACTTTCGCGTAATTATGCTGACTGCATGTTTCATTTATACAGATTACATCCCTTACAGCTAACAAAAATGTCTTTAAATACATAATATATACCTCAGTCAGAATCTATGACCGTTGGTGAGAACGCTAATTATTACATGCAGATATTATCTATAGGGCTTTGCAGGGAAAAATGACAAACATGTTGGATAATTATGGTTTAAGGCTTTATTTTTTATAAAATGTAGGTTTAAGTCATCACGGCACCTGTACACGGAACTGCTGCCGCCCGTTTATACTGAGAGCCAGTATTATATATATATTTAGTTATTTAATCTGAGTCAGCTTCCAGAATGAGGAGCAGTGGGTCGATATAGGCGACATGTTGTCAGGGAAAATCGATAGATTTTCTATTGCCCGTTTGCGGGGAATTGGCGTCCCCTCTACCTGCTCGCTGCGAGATCTCACACAGGTTGCGTCAGAATGCGGCGGGGGTCTCTGGACCTCCTCTCAAAACACATACAATTCATAATACTGTGAATACAAGCCTAGAGTTTCACTTTTTTCTGGGTTCTAAGAAAGTCGCTAAAAGTATAATTTTCTGGCGGATGCACAAATAAACACAAATGGAGCGAAAACGGCCAAAGCATCCGGTGCCCAGTTTTAGAAAAGGAAAAAAGAAGAAGAGGAGAAACGAGCCAAAGACGTGTCATCTCTTGGAGCATGTAGCCTGAAACAAGATAACATTTGGGTACAGGGACCTTCTGCAGGCTACAGCTGTTACCTTTACGTTTGTTAGCTTCTTGTTCTACAGGCCTACAGGCCTACAGCCTTAGCAAACATTATACCACTGGGGAAACTGTCTGTAAGCCCTTACACTACTACATTGCTTAATTTTATGATGTAGCTTATTGAATTATATGGACCGTGGACGGGGGAAAGTGGCACAGTGTGTGTTTTGTTCTTGTAGGGTAGTGGTGGTGGTGGGGATGGTGGTTGTCGAGGGTGTGTGCGCGCGCGCCCGCGCGGGGGATGTTCGCCCACGCTCCAAACCGGCTAGGACCGCCACTGATGAAGAGCCTTTGATCGGTGTCAGCACTCTTCTCACTTTCCAGGAAATCAGGTGATCCACTCCAACCGCTTCCGTCGTCATTGCTCATCTGTGGCAGTTTATCCAGCGGCCCATCCTGCCTGCGAAGAGAGTGTGAAAGGTGCATCTTAGGTTGTGAGATCTCCTGTCTCGCAGGCTGTGTGCTTTGGACAAGCTGGTGCCCAGTGTAATGAAGAGGCCGAAACGTCAGGAATATTTACACTGAGGCCTGTACATTAATCCCATATAGTTTAATCACTGGTTTGGTGTGAAATGTTCATGAGAAACTTGGGCAGAGACCGGAACTGTTGTTCACAGTGATGACGAATAAAGCCCCCACATTCTGCTCAGGACTTTTATAACAACTACGTGTTACCAAGCCTGTTTCAAGCATGCCAGACACACTGCGTACCGTTACCACAGCGTTTATCTCTCGTTTCAATCCAACCTCAATGTATTTCGCTGTTCCACTGCTGCTTGGCAAAAGTTATTTATAAAAGAATAAAAAACAGCAAATTAAAATTTACTTATAAAAAGTTAAATACATGAAAATGAAATATGAAAATAGACAATAAACGAACGAATGGAAATTAAATTAGACAAACTAAAATGTTAGTAGCGCGCGCTCTCATTAGCACACATTTTTTTCTGAACTAACATAAAACTTGTTTCTTCAACTAGTTACTCGAAAATGACTTGAATAACCTACAAGTGATATTAATAAAACAACACAAATAAACCGGGTTAACAACACAAATAAACCGGGTTAACAACACAAATAAACCGGGTTAGCTTAAATCCACCGAACCTAATCACGTAACAATTGAAACGGGTTGCTGGGTTGCTTTAAAGCATGCGGTCTACATTTGAATAAACGCTTTTCTTTTATGTTATACTGAAGCAGAACACCAGCATTCTGATTAACTTTAGTAAACAACGTGTTTACATATTATTCGGGGAAAACCCTATCATTATAATTAACCGATTCTTCACATTTTCATTAACTTATTCTTCTAGGTTTAACTCCAGTAAAACCCCTGCTTTCGGATAAACAATTTGGATGGAAACATTTATTTTCAATGCCATTCAGTTCAGAAAATCAAGTTAATTTCAACCACTTTCAGTAAGTTTTATTATAAAACCTGTTCCCATATCCAGTCAAACATAAAATATACTTGCAAGTGGCACTCAAAAAATAAATCATCTAACAGCTCTACCGTCAATTTACATTCCCAGTCACACTTCACACAGCAGTATTTTCCAGATGCCCTATTTCCAAAAATAAGAGCAATGGTAAGTGACATTAATACTGGCTACTTGAAAATTCCTTTTTAATCCAATGAACTGGACACACTGAAACAGAACCTTTAAAATTAGATCCTTTAAAATTTGGGAACAGTTTCAGTCACTCAAACTGAATTCAGAGTTTTCCAAAAACAAATGGCATAAATTGTTTCATATTTTATAATATAACTGAGCTCAAAAACTTCCCTATTCACTTACCTTTATCACAAATTCTAATGTGAACTCAGACAAGTACTCAAGCACAAGTAGTCATCCTCAAAAGGGGAAGAAGAGACATCAAAACAATCAATGCAAAAACACAGAAGTTGTCTGTGCTACCAACTGACTTGAAAATAATTAAACTACTTTAGTTACAAGAAATGTAGCATCCTGTGTACACAACATTCATATCACTTTTTAAAATTGAATTTAAATAAATATTAGAGTAAACACCTGATCCAATACTGAGAGTATGGAACTGATTTTCTTTGCCCCCTTTCTGTTTGAAGACTCTAATCGGCTGAGTGAAGTACCTGTCATGCTGGTGCATAAAGGAATGGTGGTGATCCTGGCAAGCCTGTAATGTTTGAGCAGGAGGGACCTCGAGGAGACTGAGCTAGAACTATGCACTGCTATATCAATGCCCTAAAAAAGTAAATAAACAAAAATAAGGAAAAATAGCAAAATAGCATATTTTCTTTAAATTCAAAAGGTGAATGCATAAACCTATTTTTATATTATAACATCGGGAATATAGCATTTTTAGATAATTAAAATAATCATTAAACGGGTAAATGAAAGAAGAATTACATTTTTTCTAAGCTTGTTGGTAATGGTGATAATACTGATCATTTTAACTTATTATTAAACAACGTGTTTACGTATAATTCAGGGAATTACACGTCATCAGGGGGAAGTCATCATCCATTCCACAGCTAATAACCACCACTTAGGTGTCTCCGCGATGGGGGGGTCGTCGTGCCAACCTGGCTGGAGTCAGCGTGTCTCCTCTGTCATTCTGTCTCTCGCTCTGTTTCCCTGTCTCTCTCTTTATCAGTCTCCTACTCTCTCTCTCCGTCTCTCTCTCCTGCTCCCGTGCGGGCGCGGTGGTGGACCTTTCCGCTTATGTAATGACGTTTTTTTTTACATTTCAGTTTTATATCGGAAACCTTTGTTAACCCTTAAGTGTTTTCTTCCGCTAAGCGGTAACGTAATTTAGAGCAGGAATATATTCATCAAACCAATAATTACTTCATACAATAAAAAGGAAGGAATGCGTATGATGTTAACGCTGACTGACTGACTGACTGACTGACTGACTGACTGACTGTGCTAGCGCAGCTCGGAGCTAAAGAAGCCCCAGCAAAATAGAGCATTAAAGCACGTTACCAAACCAGAGTATACAGTAACAATAAAATGTCACACTATAAACTTAATACTCTGATTAAATCAAAACCTGTTATCATATCAACATTTAAGAAAACTGTGATGTTTTATTTATGTATATTAACATTACCTAAAATAAAATGTCCTTCTCAGTCCTCGGTCTTCCCCAGAAAGGCGGCAAAAGCCGCACATGCGCAGTGAAAACCCAAAGTGCATGAAAGCAGCACGTTAAAAAAAATAAATCAGCTTAGTAGATTTGATGTAAATGAGGTAAAGTATGTATTTTAACAAAAATATATCTATTGTATTATCTGAATGTTATCTGCCTTCTTTATATGAGCAGCAACAAAAATAATAATTAAAAAAAATTTGAGTGCACGTAAACCCTAATATTGTATACAATGATCGTTGTCATAAGACAGACACAGGGATAACAATCTCAGTAACACTCATATACGGATTCGTATTTTCCACTGTTTACACATGAGTTTACTGTTGAGTTTAGTAGTGACTATGACTATGAACATCCATGAATGAGTATTTCTGAGAGCAGTGCGCGGTGGCCTGTTATAACGTATCGAATAGTTTTATTTCGTTTATTTTAATTCGTATCGAATTTCGTTTATTTATAACTCTCCTTAATGTGACAGACTGGGGGGCATTATGACCACATGTGAATACACAATATATATTATAACAATGACCCTGATGAAGAGTTTTTCCAGTTACTGGAGCCTGTCTGAAGAGATCGGAGATGAATAAGCAGCTGATGCGCTTATGGAAGACTTTATGCAACACTTTATGGTTTGACCGGACAACAACATGCTGACAGTGTGTTTTCTTTCCCCTTTCTTTCTTTCTTTCTTTCTCACATAGAAATAACACCAGTGAGACACGTGCGTCCTTTACACCATATTAAGATACAACCCCGATGTTATGGCTGCTGTTCTTTCTGAGGCGTCCACCAAGCGCGATGCAGTACTTCTGTTTCTTTAAATAGGCTCTGCCTCTTCCTCTAAAGGGTTCAGCTCAGGACACGGGGTCTGAGACGGAACCCAGTGCGCAGTTGTTCATCCGATCATGGTGGGATCGCTGCAGTTTACCGCTGTGATGGCATTCGTAGCTTCGAGCTTCGCGACGGCATGCGCCACAGGTCAGTGCGCCGCCGTCTCTCACGGGTGACCCCAACCCTAACCCTAAAAAATATGACACATTATTGTTTTTTAACGCAAATTAATCGTATCACTTAGTTTGATCTCAACCTCTTCCCGTTTATCCAGCGCTGCTTTATGAATGAAAGGCGCGGATAACGCTTCCTGATGGAAGTACTAATACATCCAAAGTCATGTGCACATATTGCAGTGATGAACTGACTTTCCACTGAAGTATGACAAGTATGAAGCACCATCTACGCGTAAAGATCGTCTTTTCTGATACTAGCAACAATGCTAACATGGAATTACACCGTGTTCGCCAAAGGCAAGGCAGCACTGTCAACACCGTGACCACAGCTAAACTAACCAACGCTAACGCTGAATGGATTACAACTTACTGCTATAACAACTTTACAGCAAATGTTACTTTGTGATATTTTCCATGGGGTTGTTTGCTAATTCGTTTTGCATTTCACTATAGATATTGTGGGAAGTTCTCCTTAACACTTTACTCGCCAGATTAAGAGATTATAACATCAGTACAGAAATGATAAAAAAAGTAAACTGAGATTTAAATAAAAAAACGTTTTTTTATTCTAACCAGTTTGTCAAGCATTTTATTTCCAGCACCCCAAATATATTTGTCTTTGTTTCCGCAAAGTATAGAGCACGACGTAAAACTTGTGATTAATCACAGTGATTAACTCGATTAAAAATTGTAATCGATTGACAGCACTAAAATTAAGCAATCATCAAAATAAAAGAAAGATAAATCAAAATATATGAAATTAGCAAGAAGCGAGGCATAGTAATACACATTCCCCCCATTTTAGTTACTTTTTTACATACATTATTCAAACATATTTTAAGACTTATAATAGTTGACAGAATCATTCATAAATAGGGAGAAGTGTGAACGTCCTTACAGGAATGACTTTGATATTTACCCCCAAAATTACAAGATTAATCTTGACATGTTTGTGTCTAAATTATCTGTGCAGTAAACTGTCCTAATACGTGAAGCACGCAACTGCTTTAATTTTCTATGATTCAGTTATGTAAATTAGACCAGATCTGGGTTTAAATATTTGTTTTGAAAAAAGTCCCTGACCGTGTAATAAGTAAGTAAGTAAGTAGAGCTTCAATGTCATCTTAACCATATACACTGAGCACACGGTAAAGACGAAATAACGTCCTCCAGGACCAAGGGTGCAGCTTACACAGCAGAACAGCAGCAGTCAGACATCAGTACAGACGGATCACAAAAGGACGAATGGGGGGAAGCAATAAACATTTCTGTACATATATTCTAAACATATACCAATACACATATCAAGAAGGACTTGGGGAGGAAGGAAGGCACATGAGGGGGCTGTGACAGACCCACACTATAGACTAAGGACAATAGGAAACAGTGCAAAATGGCAATAATTTGTGCATGATTAGTGTGAAATGTGCAATATGTGCAATTTTTTTTGTACAATTACACTGTGCAAATATGCACAATTGTGCAAGCATGCATTAAGTTGAAAAAGCTGATATTTTGAAGTGGGTTTCCCTGACTTAAGTGCAGTAGGACAAATAGAATATAAAAGGAAAAGGCCCATCTTCTCAGTGAGCTCTCATTCCCTTTACAAAAGAACTAAAACGCCAAAAGCACTTGGTTCAGAAACCATACTTACTAAACTTACTGTCTCGTTTTTAATGTCATCGACCTTTCTGTTTGCTTGGGAATCTCAGATATTTTACAATCAGACTAACGCAAAAAAAAAAATTCCCTCCCAATTTATCAAATATTTTATTAGGAATATTGTAGAGAATGAGGTTTAGGAATAGTCTTCAAGCCATTTGGCTTTAAGAGCTCCAGATTCTGTAGCTTTTAAACCCTCATTTTCATAATAATTGCCTTAGAGACATACTCATCTTTTAAAAATAATGCTCAGCAAACTTCAGAATTCCTTTCCCAACACTGTGATTCTGTGAATGTCAGTAGAATTCCTAAAGGCATTGCCGTCGACTCAGGCAGCTAAAGCATACCGCAAAAGGCTACAGAAACGCCTGTTGAATACCTCTCTTACCCCACCGCAAAGCCCATGGCTTACCAACATACATCTATTCATGTGACTATAAAACCTCAAAACCAAACATTTCTAAAGCTTTAACCAATCTTTTGAAAAGTCTCAGAACAAAATAAAACTTGTACAGTGCATTATAGTGAAGCATATGTAGGATTTTTCTGGTACTGTCATAAATATACCTCCCTTTAATGAGGTAAGACTGTGTTTCATAAATTATGTTACTTAACCCTGTCTTAAGTGTGTTGCAGCAAAGTAGAGGCCTAAAGTTAATCTTTTTTGGCTTGGGGATAAGTGCAAAAGGCCTTGTTTTATAGCTGGAGACAGATTGGAATTATCTATACATTCATTATGCATCATGCATCTATACATTCATTATGCATCATGCATCTATACATTCATTATGCATTCCACTATTTAGGGACCACATTAGAGTCACCAGAATCAAATTCTATCTGTAAAATACACTTGTTTTTATTCATCAGTCTTGATACCCATATTAGAAAACATCGTATCTTTAGCATGATTATTAATGCCATATGAATTTACAAGAATGTATCTATGATCTAGATCAAGACTTACATAATCGTGTGCCCTTCAGTATCACCCTTATGATCAATAACCTTGCCCCCCAGTCTATTAAATAAAATAGCCACCTGTTGAGTGTGACTTCCCATGTAAGTAGAAGATATATTAACTGCCCCAATGAGATGCTCACACTGATGTCCTCACAAACAGAATGTGTCTCTAATAAAATAAAAAAAGAAAACCCGACCTTTTGTTGCTCCTTGCAGAAAATAAATACTGCATCCACATAATCATGCATCCATCTATCCATTTACACTGCCATGCACATATCCATACAACCATGCAACCATCCATCTATCCACTTATCCAACCATGCATCTATCCATGCATACGTCCCACCATCCATGTGTCTATTCACACTGCCATGCACATATTCATAGAATCATACAACCACTCATCCATCTGTCCATCCCTCTATCCATCCCTACATCCACCCATCCCTATCTGACATGCATACCTTTGGACAATCCCACACAGACATGGTAAAAAGAAAGTACCACTAACCATTGCACCATTTACTGCCCACATTAATAACCCACATGAATGCTGCTTGATTTTTAGGTTGTATCACACCTCAAAGTTTCGTCTGTCAGAATGGCAGTATTGCTCTGAAGATGGATGCAAACATCACGGACAACCTCCTGAAGACCTGTGAGCTTGGGATTTATAGTGAGGTGAATCTGCTTACCTTTATTAACTAAAATAATCTACCTTTATTCTATGTTTTACACATGCACACAATGTTCCATATACTGCTTTTGACCCATAGGCTGATCATTTCATCTGTACTGTCAATGGATTAAGACCATTGAGTGTGAGCCTCAGAACCTGTCCATCTGAATTTGTCTTCAAGATGCTTTGCAGTAACAAGATGGTAATGAGTGTGTGTGTGTGTGTGTGTGTTGTGGTTTTAATTTTTATATATGCCTGCTTTTAATTTTATCCCAGGAATGAACCTTAGTATCTTGTATTACTCTTTCAGAACAACATTATTGTCTGCTACAGTGGTGAGTGCTGCCTCGTGTTCCATCTGAACATTTTAATTTTCATTGTTTTCATTTTTTACTGGTGAGAAACATTGGTGTTTGAAATAGCATACTGTATCCTGCATGTAGTATGTAGTGTATTGTTTGCCAAAGTGTGAGTCAAGGAAATGTTTACATTAAAACAAGTAATCAGAAGTAGGGGTTTCAGCTGTGGGTTTTTCTTAATTTATCTGACCTGTTTTTGATCCAAAACATATCTTATATCTTGTCATTGGCTATGAATCATGACTGAATGACTAATACTGTGTGATTAAAGGTCTGGGTTGACCACAGAAGCTTCAGATTTCAAATTGGGTTGAGGCATTCTTAAGGTGCCATTTTATAAAATGAGGGGCCTGAGAAATATTAATCATCACATTAGCAGCTACAGGTACAGTAAACAACAACAACACAGAAGTGTATATCATTGTTGTTGGGCACAAAGCTTGTAAGTCCCAAACTGTTACTTTTAAAGAAATAAAAAAAAGAAAACATGTCATTTTATTAACATCATAAGACAAAACTTAAATTAAGACCTGTTAACTTTGTTTAAAAATACTTTTAAAATTAATGTAAATCTCTCATGTAAGCAAGTGAACAGTCAGTTCTTGAAGTTGATGTGCTGAAAGCAGGAAAGTTGGGTGAGCATGAAGGTCTGAGACAATGGCCTTTTTGTGATGATTAGACAACTGAATCAGAGTATTTCCAAAACAGCAGATGTTGTGCAGTATTCCAGGTGTGCAGTAGTTAGTACCTACCAAAAGTGATGCAAAGAATAATAACTGGTGAATTAGTAACGGGGTCATAGAACCCAAGGTTCGCTGTTGCATATGAGTAGTGAAGGCTAGCCCATCTGGTCTTATCCCACGTAATAGTTACTGTCGTTTAAAAAGTGAATGCTGAAAGGGATCAGAACACACAGTGCACCACAGTCAGAGCTGTTTCAGCAGCATGAGGAGAACATACTCAGTATTAGGCAGGTGGTGTTAATGTTATGACATTTATGACTTACTTTTTAGGACCTTTGTCAAGAAAAAATTTATTATTTCTTTTCTTCATTTCTTCAATTTATGAATATATTTATGAATAGGGTTCATTATGAGAAAAGAAAAACCCCATTAATGTGGGAGATTCTTGCTTCTGACTTAATGAGTTATTTGGAGATATGTAGTGAGTGACACAACAGATGATACCCTTTTTAGTCTTCAGTGCTCTGTGGTCTTGCTCTGTGAGTTTTTGGTGGTCGACAGCTTTTTGTCTGAGCTGTAATTGTTTCTAGATGGTTTCATTTTACAATACTAGCACTTACAGTTGGCTGGGGCAGATCTAACATGTCAGGAATTTTAAAACTGATGTGCAGAAAGTGACATTCTATGACACTGTGCAGCATTTAAAGTCACCTAGCTCTTCAGTACAACACGTTCGACTGCCAGTGTTTGTGTGTGAAGACTGCACGGCTATTTGCCTGACTTTATACACCTGTTATAAATGTGGCCTTAACACTTGAACTCAGCAATGAAGAGGGTATTGCCCCTTTGGCAATATAGTTCTGGAAAGGCTTTACCACATGCTGGAGTATTTGATCATAGTTGGGATCATATGGGTATCTTTGGCATAATGGAGAATTTCACATTGTTCATATATTGTGTGTTATTCACTTTAAAAAAAAATCAGTAGAAAGTTTTTTGAGCCCAGACATTGTCTTCTTGTAGGGGTTTCAGATCTTAAGAAATGTTTTAATGTGTCTTTCTGTTTAAATGATTTTCTGTAGTTGCTAAGGAGTCTTCACCCATGAAAAATGAAGCATGTAAGTAGAGCATCAATGCATGATAACACCTCTTAGTAATTCACAAAAAATATCTAAAAGCTATTTTTCCTAAAAGTCATTACGCAGTTTGTACTAAATTATGATGCTGAGATTTTCTGTTGGAACCCATCTTCAGTCTAGCATGCTCATTTTCCTAAAAGATGTGTTTCATTCCAATTTCCTACTTGTTTTAGGTGCGGAAGCTAATCATACACCTCAGTATCTGCTGTTGATTCTGCTTGTGGTTGTGGTGCTGATTTAACAAAAAGGCTGAAAATGTGAGTATAAAATCTGTAATTATATGTGTGTTTGGAGTTGATAATGGCCACTGTTGGAAGTTACTTTAACTCCAGTACTTCTGGCAGAAATGAGTAATGTAACTAATTATCTCTGAATTAACACAATTCAGTTACTGACTGTAACTGGCTCATTACTTATGTCTTGAGTGAAACTATAAATGAGCATTATCTCATTGGCCAAAATGCCTTTGATTATTCCTTCCAAAGAACATGCATGTTCCAACTATTCCAATCTCTATTTTTAAGCATTATGTCCATAAGAGGACTGCTAGATTAACCACATTTATCCACATTTAACTCCAACTTCCCCAGTTTTGCCGTCTTAAACTCTAACCTTAATATAAAAATGCCAATGCTAGTTTATTTATTAAAGTATCTGTTGATAATCATTAGGGGATTATCAAAATAAAAAAGTGTGACTTAATTTATACACAAAATGTTGTGTAAAGTTAGCAAATGTAGTGAAAATGTTGGCAGTTAAAGGAAATAAAAGTCTAACTCTTTTGCCTTTTTGCTTTTGTGTCCAATGTTTGAAGATGAGGTTTCATCTGCTGGAATGGATTCACCATCACTTCCACTTTTCCACTCTCTCTCATTCCTACTTTCCTGTTCATACTCAATGGCCACTTTATCAGAACCCTGGCTCCACCTTGCTGGTGCACAGTTAGAGACTGTAGCACACCAGATGATACACAGAGAAGTCCAGAAAAGGAACATTTCTGTGTGGAGTTTGCAGGTTCTCCGCTTGTGTTTGTGGGTTTTCATCAGGGTTTCCAGTTTCCACCCACTGTCCAAGGACATGCTTCCCCTTTCACAACATGGCTGCCAGTGTGACCCTACAATTGCTATTTTAATTGATGTTTGTAATCATAACCAGATTAATGAATGTGAACATGGTGCACCATTTTTATAATATGTGAAAATTTCTCCAGATTTTCTAACAACATAAGAATAATATGTACTATAACGCCAATATGAACTGAGATATGGTCTAACAAGTGTTGATTGTCAAAAACATTCTTGAGGTAATAGCCAGCCATGTAATGTTAATACATTAACTAACTAATGGTAATGTTTGTTGATCTCATATTTAAAAGTATCCAAAAGAGCTGCGACTTATTCTGTTTAGAAATAGGTTAAAACTGCCCAAGATAACTAACTTCACAGAAAAAAAGCAATGGGAAGCATTTCTAAGGCAGGAAGAAATAAAACAGCAGTTAAATGTTAATTATTCCTTACTGTTAATAATCACTTTTTTTATTAACCATTAATGTGTTAATAATAATACTATTTATTAATAATAATAATAATAATAATAATAATAATAATAATAATAATAATAATAATAATAAAAAAAAAAATATATATATATATATATATGGCATTTAGAACAAGGTGGCTACGTGTAACAGATTAAAATAATCCTCTCTTCAGTGCATCAACTGGCTATTTAAGCCTAAATGTTAAATAAAACTGGTGGTGACAATTAGGTTGCAAACCCTTAATTATAAAAAAAATACAAAAAATACAATAACATATATTACAAAACAATTCACTGATTAAAAATTGATTTAAAAGTATTTGTTATATTGGCTTTTTATCCTAAAAACTCTGCAGCTCCTGGTTTACTTATATTAGTTTACAGGGTAGTCATGCAAAGACCAATATGGTGAAAATGTTGATGTATCACAGCAATGGGCAAAAGCAGGCAATGATGTGTTCTTTCAAAGTAATAAATGCAAAAAGTCTTTCAGTTGAGAGAATTTTAAGATTCTTATTATAAATATTAATATGATTTGCTGTGCGCATTAGATTCTTTCAGCCTTTCCTAACAGTGATTACAAGCTTATAAACTGCAGGTCAGAAGTGGCTTATGCAACTAAACACCACAAACCAAATCAACACTCAGGACAGAGACACCAGCAGCTACTATGTGGGCAGTGGTGGCCTAGTGGTTAGGACACTGCCTTTGGGACCTGAAGGTCTCGGGTTCGAGTCCCGGCCCGGTGTGCACGTGTGATGGGTTAAATGCAGAGGTCACATTTCGTTGTGGTGCTTGAGTGTGTTCACAATGACAAATAGTCACTTTCACTTCACATGTGATTTCGCTGTTGCCTTGCAGCCAGCTTGTGGCTATATATATGTGGCCATCAGCTTCTTTGTTGCCTGTTGTTGCTGTGGGTGTTAACCCCGGGATAAGCTGTGGAAGCTTATGCCCAAATACTTCTTTTGCCTTGTATGAGACAGCTTTTATATAATGTTTATAACATAAAGCACATGAAAACAGAAGCCACTCCCTGACTGTAACTCATGCCCACAAAAAAATCATTCATGCATGTGTACTCCTTTCTAAATGTTCAATATTTTATAATTTTCTAATCATCTATAATATTAAAATATGATTTGATATGATATAATATTATACTATACACTATTATATGTCACAGTGAATGTAACATTACAGTTTGAGACCATTATATTTTTTATGCTTATGTTTTTTTTTCTTGGGGTGGCTGGTGGTCAGTATTCTTTTTTGCAATCTGTTGCTTTCTATTCTTTTAATGTTTCTTTTAATAAAGCAGTGATGGAAGTTCACTGTGTGTCCCAGTTTCTGCTTATTAAGGTCCTGAGTAAAAGCATACACTGCTGCAAAACAAAGACGGGATGAGCGAGGATGAGCGGGGGAATAAATAAAAGCTGGTGGTGGTTGACTTGTTGAATGTGTATATGGATTTTACAGTAAAAATAAGTAAAATAACTTGATAATTCACTTGGATTCTCACATATAGTCCCTCTCCAAAGCCTCCTTTGATCACCTTCTCAATATTACTCGACTCTAACTATCCTTGTTTTATCCTGATGCTCATACTTTTTTATGTCTCGCATTGATTACTGCAACTACCTATTCACATGTCTTCCTCTCATGTCTCCCAAAAACTTTAATATTTCCAGATTTCTGCTGCCAAAGTTTTCACTCATGGCAAAAGGAAAAGAAAAGAGATTTTTTTTCACTTTGCAAAGTGACCTTGAGTTTGAGAAAAGACTATAGAAGTGTAACATTATTATAAATATTAATATTATTATAAAATGAGGATGAATCACTGCCAGGAATTGAATCAGAGAATTTGGCAAGTGGCCCCTCTCAATAAGGCAATAAGTATATAATGAATAGCTCAGACAGAAGAAGTTTATTGATTTATTAAGCTGTTGGTTGCCTAAGTGTAACAATAACAATGATTTCTCTTAGTGTAGCTATTAGTAGCCTTTAAAAATAGACAAACACACTTAAAAACAGCTTGTATTGCAAAGTGTGCTTAGATAGCATCTTGGACCATGATTGTGGACCTTAGAAAGTCTGTGAAGTGTCTTAAGTGTGGTGGATCATATAGAGCTATGAGAATGTACAGGGCCTGCTTGGATATTTTGTATCATAGCTATCTATTAGCTGGGATCAGTGTAGCCAGCTCCAGGCCAGAAGGCCTCTTAAGTTCAGCTAAAAGACAAGAAAGCAAACAAAGGAAATGTTTACCATGTAAAATCCATGTAAAGGAACCAAAAAAGTAAAGGGGGCAAAGAAATTCCATTTCAAAAGGCCTGTACAATCTGCTACACTTAAAAAAGCCCCTAAACATATAGAAATTAAATATAGTCTTAGGCCCAGAACAGTCTAAACAACAACAACAACAACAAAAAAACAAATGCAAAGGTATCCCTACTGCAATATTTCCCAATTTTGCATCTATAGGCCCACTGGCCTGCACATTTTAGGGTTTTCCCAGCTCCGAACAGACCTGATCCACCTAATAATCTCATTAGCTTACTCTCACAGAGCTGAGGTGGGTGTGTTAAAGCAAAGAAAACACTAAACTATGCAGTGCAGTGAACCTCTAGGACACTGGACTGCAACTTTTCCCATGAGGTAACATACTGTAACTAGCATATAATTAACTAGGCTACCTTCTAATTTTTAATGATAATTATATATATATTTATGGATGGAAACAGTGGGGCACATTCTCCAATATCTTCCTAAGTTTTTGTCTTAAAATTGTTTTTGAGAAAAATCCTTAAAAAATGTCAGATTCATTATCACTTTGCACAAACATGTTGTCTCCTAAATGTATGTAATTGTGCTTTTGAGTGTGTGTAGATTCTGCTCTTACATAACAACAAATCCCAAATAAGAAAAACATTGGTGAATGGCAGAATCTTTGTGTAAGAGGGTTTTGAGAAGAAAGTTTTTGAATTAGGCCCACTGTTATCATCCAGTGGTTTCTCCCCATTCAATTGGTCAGAAATAAAACTATTATCAAACTGGCACCTTTTTCTGCAGGAGCTTCCTCTCTACTGGAGAGTATACCTCATATGCCAAGGCTTTTTTGTTTCACTGACACCTGCCAGCATCATTGGCAGATGGATAATCTACATATTAATCCAACAGTGGTGAAGGGGGTGATGGAGCCTTTCCCAGTGCTCACAGGCAGAGAAACGCCCTGGACAGGTCACCAGTCAATTTCCATTTTAATTTCAAAATTGCTTTATTGGCATGAATTGAGATTAACAATTGCTGTGAAAGCTAGTCAGTCAATCACAAGGCAGACACACTCATATACAGCATCTCACCCTTGAATCCATTTTCTGGTCCTGAATTTTGTAGTCAAACCTATGTTGTATGTATCATGTATGTGCCTTGCAGCCACATCAACAGCTTAACCATCAACCAATGAACAATCCTGTAAATGATTTACCAGTCACAGGCACAGATACTGTGCTGCAAGGAGACTGGTATCTGTAACAGTGGCTGTCTGTGTAAATGGGACAGGAAACCCTAAAGAAACCTTTTGAGCAGGTGTTTCCAACTCTACCAACATGGGGAGATCAGGTCCAGCATGCTTGGCTCTCATATAAAGACATCCCTCAGGGCCTTTATTACCTGGATCAGGTATGCTAGATTAGTTCACTGTGCAGAGGGGTAGATCTATGGAGGGGTCTACCCTGAATCTACCCTGCATTTGAGCATCTGTTTTCTTGGTGATATGGCAGTTTGAGAGTTTATTAGAACATTTACATTTACATTTGCAGCATTTAGCAGACCCTCTTATCCAGAGCGACGAACAGTGCTTTGTAGTCCATGTCTGTTCTTCTGTCTGTAAGGCTAAACCTGTCAAACAGCTGTCATTCTATGTTACTACTAGCTAAGTTACACACCACAAACCCTGCCAAACCTGTAAACCCCAATAACAATAAAGTATTTTAAAAGTAAACAATAAATAATAAATAGACAATAGCTATAAATGTGCAATAAATATGAGGCTGGTTAGTTTCCAAGATACTCCTTTAAGAGGTGCGTTTTGAGTCGTTTTTTGAAGACAGTAAAGCACTCAGTAGTTCTGATGACAATAGGAAGTTCATTCCACCACTGGAGAGCCAGGACTGAACTCTTGATGCACTAGAAGGCCAATAGAGAAGACCTTTGGTGTTGTTGTAGTCAACAACAATGAAAGTATTGTAAGTCCCAAATGGGAGGAAAAAAAACATTGACTGATCTTACATTCTTCTCTAACTCACTCTCTTCTCTTCAGTGAATCCAGTCTTACATCCTGCCTAAAAAAATAAGGAGAGTGTAAGAAGTGATTACTGTAGGACTTCTTCCTGTCCTGTCTGGAGTATGCTGTAGACATGGAAGTGACAATACAATCCTACTGAAGTGCAATTCCATTCTATTTCTAGTCCACTATATTCTATTCCTCTTTATTTTGTTCTATTCCACTCCATTCTGTTCCTCTCTATTATATTGTGTTTTATTTTAGTCTACTCCATTCTATTCTATTTCACTCTAATTTATTCTTCTTTATTCTATTCCTCTCTATTCCACTCAACTCTATTCTATTCTATTCCACTCCATTGTATTTTAGTCCACTGTATTCTATTCTATTCTATTCCACTCTATTCTATTCTAATCCACTCTATTCTTTTGTATTCCACTCTATTCTATTCTACTCCACTCTATGCTATTTTATTTTATTTTACTCCACTCTACTATATTCTATTCTATTCCAGTCTATTTTGTTCTACTTCACTCCACTATACTCTAT
>JBBPDA010125158.1:0-22767 GCA_037974385.1 Arnoldichthys spilopterus | reverse complement strand
GTCTTGGGGACCTTGTTGATCATTATATGAAGCCAAAGTATTCTTCATATCAAAGAAAATCTTTTTTTATGCACATGAAAAAGAATGCTGCAAAATAAACAAAGCATTCTAACAGTTCCCATAAAAAGAATTTGCCCACTACAAGTTTACTCTATTTTTGAATATTTTTCATACTTAATGGTCTCAGATCCTCTGATCCTCCTACAAAAATGTAAGGTTTATAAAACCTATATCATCCTTGTAAAAAAGTCAATATGACGACAGTGTTAAAGATGAAAATAATGCCATTAATGTTGATACCATTAATATTTCTAACCACCACATAAATTTATTTTTTGCATTTAGTTCATTATAACACATGTTTTTCTTCATTATGACTACACAGTTCCTGCTAGGGCTGCCACTAATGAGTACGTTTCTGTCAGTTAATCAATGAACTAATTGAGTAAATATGTATATAGAACAGATCTTTATTTTCATTACAGAAAAATAAACCCAGCATTAGATTAAAACCATATCAGCCGCTAATAGTATCTGAACATACCCTGACTGAAATGAAGACTTGTTTGACACATATATCAGTGAATGTTTATGGCAAAATGCTGTGATTAGTTATGCAAAAAGACCTTTATCTTCCTGTTTTTAACTCATATTTGTTTTATTCTTCTTTTTTCCACTTGAGATATGACATTTTTCACATTACTTTATGGCTGGCTTTCCCATTATTATAGAAAAGACTAACCAAATAATGTAAGCAACACAGCTTCAACTAATAAAGTTAATAACAGGTGTGAGATTTACAGTAAGTGTAAAAACAGTCAGATACTGACAATAGTCAATAGTATAGGCTGTGCTGAGGCAATTCCTTAGATGCTCATCTGTGTTTTTTGTGGCTTCCTGCATGAATCACTGTGTTCTTGGAGGAACTTTGGTAGGTCAGCCAGTTCTGAAAAATCCTCCATTCTCTAATTTTTCTGCATTGCGGGTGTCCCAGAGGATTTGGAAGGTTTTACGTGATGTTGAGATTCAACAGGGCTGGAAGTTGTCAAGGTGTGTCTCTTCATATGAACAGACCTTTATCCTGCTGTTTTTTTTTAAAACTCATCTTCCATTTTCTTCTTCTTTTCTCTGCTCGGGAAGGAAATCACATTTTTTACATTTATTTTTTCCCACCTCAACACAAAGAGGACTATAACCAGGATAATATAAACACTGTCACAACTAATAAAATCGATAATGAGTGTGGGATTAACAGTGAGAATGATCAAGTACAGTAGTCTATAATACAGGCAATGCCAGGGCAGTGCCCCCCCCCCCCCCCCAATTTTTTTTTATTAAATTCTAATTACAGTGGTTTTAACTCAATGACTTACCATAGCTGATACACCAGTATACATTATGAGTAAGATTTTAGTCTTTCATTTCCTATACTATCACTCAGTTGAGAATATTGCAGAAATGTTTTGATTTTGCTTCTGCATTGTTTTTTCATGTATGTTTAGGTGTTGTTGTGAGTACAATCCACAGTTCTAAGGCTTATGACTATATATCAATGATCAAATATTAATAATATTTGTAAAACAGCCATTTTTTTTCAGAAGTGTGTAAATCAAATCTACTAAAATTCAAAATATGCTTCCCAAATAAGACTTTTAATAATGAACAGATTTTTGTGTGAAATATGAAAAACAGCAGTCTATTTATCTGACAAAGAACAGCATGCATAATGTTGCTAGGCTGCCTGAATGTTATCCAATCAAAATGCTGTCTACGTCACCAATAGCATGTTTTTGTGGTTAGTTATCTTCCCACAAAGGGTTTGAAAAAACAGATGTGAGAAAAGTGAACATACTGCACATGAAACTGATCTGGCTCTCATAAGTCATTTAGGGTATTAGCACTGCATTTTGATGCTACAAAGGGGAAAAATTGTCGTTGTTGTTTTCCATTGGTGAACTATGACTATTAGAACAAGGAGCACAGCTCAGAAATGTCAAAATAAAATAATAAAAAAAACCATCTATAATCATGCTTATTTCTGTTAGTGGCCCTATGGCATAGTGTGCCACTTTCTACCAACCCTTACTAATCAAAACCTGACTGGTTAATTCTCTGTTCCTAATTATGGTGGTGGTTATCCAACAAGCAGTTATCCAGTTGATGGCTATATCAGGCAAACCAGATCCTGAAGGCCATAATTTTTTCTTATTGTTTTTCACCAAAATATATTAATAAAATAAAAATAGTGCTTATTATCATATTTGCATTTAAACATGATTGTAATTAATAAGTATTAACATATTTTTTACAAACCCCATTTTCATAAAACTTGAGAAAAAAAATGTGTAATTTGTTAATGTGTAATTTTATTTAACTGGTAAAAATTTAAAGAAAAGATTTCTACAGAGGTGTGTTTACCATGCAAGGCATTGTCTTGCTGAAATAACCATGGTTTTTCCAGGAAAAGACGCCACCTTGATTGCAGAATATGTCTCTAAAATCCCAAAATATGCCACTGAGTCAATGGGCCCTTCATATACATGCCCCCCCCGTCGCCCATACCATGACAGATGTTGGCTTTTGCACATTTTGCTGATACCTGTCTGGATGCTCCATTTCATCCTTGGCACAGAGAGCTCAATGTCCAAGGTGGAATCGTCAGAGCACAGCACACATTTCCTCTGTCTTTCGGTCCATCTGAGATGAGCTTGGGTCCAGAGAATGCTGCTGTGTTTCGATAATTAACGTTTGGCTTGTTGCATTTTTTTGATGCAGTGGAAGTCTGTGTAAAAAGTCCTCCTGAGGTCCTGAGGGATTTTGTCTTCTAAATTCCAGAAGGTATTTGAAAATGGCTACTGTTCTTTAGTCTGCAATGGTTAGATATACTGGTTTGTATTTTAAATACATTTTAAAGACACTCTCGCCTTTCAGATTTGGAGCTGAGAGGTGCATTATAAACCTGGGCCACAAAATAAATGCCTGGCTAGAGGCAGCTATATTCCAGTGACTGAAATGAAACAATTAAAATTAGCTAACTAAACAAACTACACCTTAGCAGAAATGACAGAAACCCACAAGACAATGATGGTTATGGAATGTTACAGTAATTACAGTAAAGAATGGGGGGGTGAGGCTACATGAGAGAAAGGCAGTGTGTGTGCGTATTCACACTTTGTGATGTGGTTCAACCTCGGGAGAAGTCAGCCTGGCCTTGTAGTTGTGCCTACTGTGCCCCCTCCCCACGTTTCGGTTATCTTTCGCTGATTCCGCCCCGTGATTTACATTCGCCCATAGGTTCTGGGAGGAATGTACACATTCTCACAGCGCAGTGAGTCATTCATGCATCACTTAACTCTTTGAGTGGTTCCCGGCAGATGGAACTGGGGTAGGCCCTGAGTCAAGCTAAATATGAATCAGTGGACATATTCTCACACGAAAGGGAACACGCTCTGGAAGAACATATATACTTAGGTTTTCTTCAAAACAACAGGAAGTATGTTGTTCAGTTAGAGGGGCATCCACTTCCTTGAAGGCTAGCATTTTAAATGAGATAGTCAAGTCTGTCACCACATAGCAGGACTGCTTCCTGCTCATGATGTAGCACTGATACGACAGCATAATAATTAGCTTGGCCTGAACCAACAGAAACAGACACAGTCCCATTAGCAGAAAGTGTAGTTCAGCATGGTTGTAGAGTTTGCCATCTAGTGGAGAAGACCAGTTGGTCTCAAAGACTCATACACAATGTATGTATATACTATACAGAACCCTTTATTGTTAAAAGTGAAGGCATTTTTTCGAAAATAGAACTAATGTGTAACACTACTGGACATAAGTAATATTCAATAGCAGTGTTGCACAAATTCAGTCCTGTAGAGGCAATATCCAGCGTAGTTCCCCTACCAAACACACCCACTAATCCTGGCCTTTAACAGATTAGTTGAATCAGGTGTGTTAGAGCAAGGAACCGCCAAATTTTGCTGAGCACAGGCCCTGCCCCCTTGTTCACCCCTGTACTATATTTCTGAGGCAAGTACAACTTACTGTGAAGACATTATAGACATACAGCTACCTTTTTACATGTATACATGTAGTACTAAAATTGGGTAGATAATTCAAAAAGTATTATCAAGAAGAAAAGCTAAAATCTCTGCTCAAGTTTCCCTATTATTATATTCTACCATAACACAAAAGCTGTGGAGGCTCTTTGTTGAATATGTCTGGGTTGCCTGGGAAACTCTTTTCTCAGTTCCTGCATTGTGTGTTGCAGACTGTGTCTACGTACATCAGGGAACACCAAGTGAAGGCCAACTCTTTTAATAATTCCCATCTGTCTTAGCAATGAAAAGGGTTCAATACTCAGTGTGATTGCTACCCTGCTAGTGGCTTCCCAACAGATTTGAACAATTCCACAATTCTGACACTGCCAGTCCATCACTGAATGGATGCCTCCTACATTACTAGTCATTTCTGATGAGAGTTTTCAAATGAGTCACTGCAGATATATCACTGTAGCATAAGATTAACCCTGCAAAACTGCAAAAGCCCATACATAAGTCATAACTACACTGACATATAGGTTTTATAGTAATTTCCACGTTCTATATATAATTCTTGTAAAAAATGCATAGTAGTTCCTGAGGAATAAGTGGTAAGATTACAAACTAGTAACCATAAGCCTGCAACTTAGGGGGGTATTGCTCATGTTTGTCAAAACTCTAAAATGATAGGCACATTATACCAAGAATATAGTTATACTGTTGAGGTCAGGACAAAACTTTGTAGGGAAACTTGAAAGGTTAAATGTTTAACAACTAAATGTTGGAGATGGGTGGAGAAAGTAGTACCTTTAGTTTTGAGAGAAAAAATAGACATAAGGCTGTTTGTTTACATTGATTCAAGAGAGCTATACAAGTACAACATGTATTGAAATGTACCCTGTTCGTTCCTGAGACATTTTTTAAATATATAAATAATAAAGTTAAAAAGGAATTAAGAAGTAAAAAAAAATATTACAAAGGAAATAGAATAGGTATTATAAAATGTAAGGAGGTAAAAACGTATAATAATAAATAGGAAACTAACACTAACACTAAACAATAAACCTAACAATATACAGTATAGAGTTTAGACAGTAAATATACACCCTTAACAATATATACAGACCAAATGAGTTTTAGTTTACAGATAGGTAATTTGCCGGAATATACAGAATATACAAAGTGCAGATAAGAATAGCGTAGTGCACATTGCTGATGTCTTCCTTTCTACTACCCTTAATACTACAACTACTATCACTACTATTCTATTCAATTTTTCTTAACAGATTTCTGCCCAATTTAGTCATATTCAATTCAACTGACTAGCATTTCCTCATTGCACAATACGATCAACACCAGGAGGATAAAGGATGGCACATGCTTCCTCCAAGTCACGTGAAGCCAGTCACTACATCTTTTCAAACTAATACACTGTAATTGGAGGAGAACGCTCCCTGCCCATTCTGATATGTCTGTTAGCAGACATCTGTGCTGGCTAGCATCAGGTGCTGGGTGATGGGGAAAGGCCCACCCACTCAAAGTGCTCTCTTGGACTATTGCACCAAAAGTTATGCCACTTAGGAGCCACTATTACTCTTAATGCTGCTACTACCACCACCACAAATAGGATTAGTACTACTTTAAATTGTACTTTTACTCATCATTCTGCTACTACTACTAACACTACTTTTACTCTCACTAATAAAAATAAAATAACACTTAATTAAATTAATATGTATTGTATAATTACAATCTTAATGTAAGATTTAATTGTTAAAAACGATATACAATAAATAAACAATATTGACATTTATAATGTTTCTATTTTACTTTCATTTTGTCTTTTGTCAGGCCTTATTACAATTTAACAAAGTTACAAAGTTAACAGAGGTCTCAGTTTAATGGAATATTTTGTGTTGTACACATGCAAGATTCACCAAAGAGGCTTCTTATCCTAGGCATAAGAGACAGGAAGCTTTTTAAGAAATCATCATCATCATCATCATCATTCTGTACATGTTAAATTCATGCACAGATAGAATGAAGCTCTATATTAAATGAAAAGAAAACACTGTTTTTGCTCTTTGGATTGTGAAAAGATTTTCAAGATGAATGTGCAAGAGAAAATGGCACAAAAATGACTTTTTAAATTAAATGTCATTAAATAATTTCACATTAAAAATTACAATTATTTTCTTTTTGTTGCCTATGATGATATGAAATTTTGCAAGCACTTAGAAAAGAAATTATTAGATTGAATTAGATTAGAATTAGATTTCTCTTCTTCTGTTTTTTCCTGGTTGGGCTGGCCGATTCCTGAGAGAATGTGCATATGTCTATGGCTCACTTCTGCTATTTCAGTGCGTGCATCACCAAACTGCCGTTCTCAGCCATTTTTTGCCCTTGACTGTGTGGTCATATCTGAGAATTTCACATGTGTTACGGCTTGCATACGTGTCACACGCAGATATCGAATGTCATGTCATTTACCATACAAGCACAGCCTCTCTTCCTCTTTCATGTGTAACATGACATACATACAATTTAAACCTGTCATAAGTAAAAAATTCCTTCAGAAATACACATCACACACTAAGTGGGGTCACAGGGATTAAAATACATTTTTGTCATTACTTTTTGTCAGCAACTGTGATGTGGTATGTATGTTGTGATTATGGAAATTATTAGTGATTCTCACAGTTACAAGTGCGGGAAATAAACATCAGACTTCTGGTAAATGGATCTTAGGTATGAAGGCATACAGCTAACGAAAAGTCCACACTCATGAGTGGTTGTTCCTGGTGGAAAGTTACTGTAAATTACTCGTTGTACTTGCATTTTTCCAGGATTTATATTGCTTAGAGGTTCTGATAAAAGAAAAGTAAAGGAAGGAAAAGAAAAGAAAAGAAAAGAAAAGAAAAGAAAATGGAATCACCCTGATACTTCCTTTGAACTTTTCAAAGTTTTTTTTACATTCTTCCTAAAAAAAAAAACTTAAAAATTGAAAATATGTTTTAATATATTCTATTTGTAGAAATATGATAGTGGAAATATGGAGACATGCTTATGAAACCAGTGAAAAAAAGAGTCCAAAAACAATAGAAGAAGGTAAAGGGAACTGGACAGCACTTTTATATGTAACTAAATATTCCGTGAGCTCACTAAAATTTTGTCACATACACAACTGCTGTCTGGTTCCCTGTACACTAATATAGTTTATAAACCTTGAAAACTGTAATAGAAGACTCCTGAACCAATGAGACTGGTGCAGATGGAACTAACAGATGTATCCCCTTCTCAACATTCATTGTGGTTTACAGTTTTCAAGTTTGCCTGTTGGTGATTAACAGTTATAAAACCCAATTACCCAAACCCAATTTGTTACAAAAAATTAATCAGTTCCCAAAGTCTATGAGTTGAAAGCAGTAAAATGGGTTAAGTTAAGGGCCTGAGTGACTTATTGTGAAGGCTGGATGACTGGTTCAAATCATTTCCCAAATGTCAGGTCTTGCGGAGGGCTCATGGTATGCAGAGGTTAGTACCTACCAAAATGTATCCAGGGAAAGACAAACACTGATCCAACAACAGAGACATGGGTTCCTAAGGATTATTAACACACATTAGGCCCATCTAAGACTAGCCCATCCGGTCCAGTTCCATAGAAAAGCTAGGCTGGGGTTGAAATATGTGAGAAAAAGTGCACTACAGTCAGAGCTATTTTGGTGGGATGAGGGTGACCTATGCAATATTAGGAAGGTGGTCTTAATGTGATGGCTGATTAGGGTACAGAACGAAATGAATGGCTTAAAATGAACACTTCTATTTAAGTAGTTTTCTTAAAAGATAGATTTTGTCTGAAGTAAGGGTTTAACCACTAGTGGGTCTCCTTGTGTGGGTGTGTGTGCGCATGAGAAAGAAAAAACGAGTAGGAGCTAATCTGAAGGAGTGAAACTGCTCTCACGATAAAAGCATGTACCTTTCTAGTCTTTGTTTCACTATGAATTATTTATGCTCTCCATGTCAATGTGCCTGCCATTGCATTAAGAGCAAGCGGTGCAATATCACAACAAAAAGAGCACATATACATTGAGAAAAAGATGAAAATTATTAGACTGAAGTCCAAATGAATGCATTCACCTCCTAATATCTTTTCACCTTTTCTGCTTACCTTTGTACATCTGCTTTTATTGTGGGGACAGAATAGATCTGGAAAGAAATGTTTTGTGTCTACTTAGGTAGGGGAATGCCTTCATAAATGTATGCTTGATAATGACCTTTATATGGGTCAGGGTCACTGTTTTCCTCTTTCCCCTGATGGGACTGTGCTATGAACTTTGATAAGAAAAAAAGTAGACAAGTGGTAACAGAAGGGGGCAGTAGTGCTCCTTCAGTTCCTGGTTGGGGGAGTCTTGTCATGGGAATTCTGTTATGTCACAGAATTTGTTGTTTGAAGCTTTAGTTACTGGTCAGTGCTTTTTTTGGTTCAGTTTTTGAGACCATCTTGGTGTTAATTAAAAAGTCTCAGATACATCTAAGCACTTTCCTTTTTTGTGCAGGTGTTATAAATAGTATTAAATTAGAACCAAACTCTTTTTTAAAACATCTGTTCAGATTGGAAAGCTGGTTTATTGCATACCCCACTATCACAGTTGAACTTAGATATCTCATTGCAGTGTTTTCAGTGTCTGTGTTTTCAGTATCAGGTGGTTTTATCTGTCAAAAAGTCATTTTCCAGTAGCAAAAGAGGTCCGTACATATTTTTTTTTACAATCTCTGTAGCTGATTACAGTAGCTGGACTAAGACAGAGAGCTCAAATAAATTTGTTAAAAGTAGCTTTACGGTTTTAGCCATAAAGGCTTGTATGAAAACATCATACCAAGACCAGCAAAAACACTGGTTCCATGATGGATTATTTAGAAAACAAAACAAGCTGGCAGTATAAAAGAGTGGACCATCCCACCAAAATCTAAACACAGGGTGGCATAAAGCTGGAATAGCATGAAAACGCTCAAAGTAATCTTATAGAACACAAACTGTTTTAGACATGCATTTGTTTAAAAATAGTTTTAGAAAGTTTCTAGTGACCTGGAACAGTGCGCTCTGAAAAAGCCAAATTGTTGCATGTGTATCACAAGTAAGAAACCTTGCTGTGCCAGAAATGCCAGAACCTTTCCTCAACTTGCAGGCCCCCTAGTGGACTTTGCAAAAAAGTCTTTAAAAAATTAGTAAACTGCATGTGTTTGTGGTTATGAGCAGTTATGAACAATGTTGGTTGGTAACAAATCAAAAGTGTGAGAAGATAACATTGACAAAGTTACATCATCCTACTTTCATTAAAAAATAAGCACAATTACAGTTTTTAGAACTGCTTATTACGAATAAACAAATTATTTACCATCATTTTTTTCACTTATATATACTATAAGGCTAAACAACACTAAAACCCAATAGTCACCCAATTCATTTCAAATACATCCCCAAAACTTCTTTCAACCAAAACTGAACAGCATCCAGCTGCTACTGTGCCCTAAACCATATCAACAGGTCTGCACCATCTTACTGAAGAGCTGGATGAGGCTTATGAAGGTTCAGAAAAGCTTTGAAGATGTATTTAGTGCAGTGAATTGGGTGACAATTGACTATTGATTAGTTAGCAATGTTAACCTCATAGCTCCATCATTACACTAAAGAAGGACATTTTTCTTTAGACCTCACCAGTCTGCTACATCTGGGGTCAGAAGAAAATTGTGTACATTGTCTTTTTGAATAAAGTAAAAAGCAAAATTAATGACTTTTTCCTGTGCATAAAGGGCCTAAAACACACAGTAGGATGTCATAATTATTGCAAAAGGTGTCTTTAAATTGAGAAATTTCACTCTGGCTGTAAAGTGCAGGCAGCCATGGACTGCACAATGTAACATGCAATGCTTTAGCAGAATGTGGGACCATCTGTCAAAAACCTGAAGCTGAACCAGAAATGAATCTTGCAGCAGGAAAATAATCCAAAACACTCAGACCAATCTCCATCAGAGAGCAGGGAATGGCCACTGCTGGTCAGATCCTAAATAAAGCACTATGTGAAATTCTGGAAGGGGCTCTTGAAAAGGCCAGTAGGATCTACAAAACTCTCACTCAGCACACAACTTAAGCAGTTCTGAATGGACGAGTGAGCAAAAAAAAACAAACAGTCACTGTAGGAGACTGAAAGGCACTGCTTACAAATGCTTACATCTATCTATTTGTGCCCAGACTACAGGTGTTGAAACCATGTGTGTGCTCATTTTTGTCCCAAGAAACTGCTGATGTTTGGCAAATAAATGCCTGAAAAATCTTGTATGAATTTCTTTTAATGTCAGACTTAATATCATGCATGCCCATTACCATAAGACAGCTACAGACAGACATCCTGCATTCAGCTGAAGACTATTCAAGTTTTAAAAAGCTGTCAGATCTGCAGGATTGTATGTATTAAAAATGAATCCTGTTTAATGGGGGAAAATACTTGCTGGGTGTGTTCAGTTGTTTTGAGATGCCCACTTACTTCAAGCCAACTCAGGTAGTGTGAGGCTTTGGCTTCTGTTTGGTTTAATGCATCTGAGCTTAGCTAGCTAGGCCGTATAGTCTTAACACACCAAAACCTCCATCCTAGTTAAAGCACAGAAGTGTTGCATTCCATATCGTTCTTTTTGCATCTGATTCAGGCCTGATTTGTAAAGCTCTGAAACCATGGTGATATCTGGAAAGGGGAAAACACATGTTTTGCTTTGTTTAAGCTCGATGGGCCAATGGTTATCGCTAAAGTTTTTTTGAGGGTTTCACCAGCTCCTGCTGCACCTACTTTTGCCTTCCCCTATACAGCGATGATGAAGAGAAAGAAATGCATTCACTGAACACAATGATATGTTGCATCAGCACAGCTTCTTAACACCTTTTGCAGGCACTGGAGAAGAAAATGGGCTAAATCTAAGTGGAATCAATTGCATTTGGATTTTTAATCAGCATGATTTATGTATCACCTGAGGGGCGCACAACCATTGACACTTAAGGGTTTAGCTAATCAGATTCACTGAATCAATACTAGCCTCCAGCTTTTAAAGTCTACAAAGGTAGACTGCTGCAGCTACTAAACCACTAGCTTATGTGCTTTGTGTTCAAAGGTCACAAGGCACAAATCAATGCCTTATCAGTAGAAATGACATGATACCACTATCTCTTTCCCATGCCTACACCATCACTAAAATCTTGAATATATATCTGAAATAGTGCTGTAACTATTGATTATATTACAAAATGGGTAATCTAGCAATTCTTTTGATGAGTAGTCAAGTAATCTTATTGTAAGGAATGGAGTCCAGGGAGAGGTGCCGCCACCTGGAGGTCAGGATTTGTCACCCCGGAAATGGCTCCCACGCCCAGCCTCGCCCAGGTGGCATTTATGAAAGGACTAAGTAAGGACATTACTTAAGCTGGCACCCAACACTAGGTGGGTGTGAAGCATACTGCCTGCTTCTCCAGCAGTATCCTAAGCCTTTAACGAGTATTCATAGCCTTAGCACCCATAGCCTTAGTTGTGTTTTGACCTTAGCTTTCCCTCTCTGACTTAGCCTTAGCCCTTAGCCCTTAGCATACCTGTTTGTTCCTGTTATGACCTTTGGACTGTTTTCGACACTGCTTGTTGCCTCATGGACTTACCTATTTGCGGAATGCGAATAAACTGTGTTGTTGAGCCTGCGTTTGGGTCCAAGCTTCCTCAAATCATGACACTTATGCTAAACAAAAAAGACCTTAACACATTAGTAACATACTATAACACTTATTTTGCGTAACAATTCCATAATACGTAAATAAAAAAGTTTTTTAAAAAGCCTTTGAAACACTGGGGAAAATCCACTGAAATTTGGATCTGGGAAAAATCTTTTTTCTGAAAAAAAAAGTTTTTCTGTCATACTGAGAACTAACCACTACGGCAATTCATTGAGAACGTCCATCCATCTATCCATCCATTTTCTAAACCGCTTCTTCCGTTTCCAGGTCGTGGGGAAGCAGGAGCCAATTCCAGCTGACTGCGGGCCTAAGCCAGTGTACACCCAGGACAGGAGGCCAACCCATCACAGGGCAACACATAGACAGAAAACCATTCATAGACACATTTACACCTACGGGCAATTTAGAGTATCCAATCAACCTACTGCAGCCTTTGGACAGTGGGAGGAAACCGGAGAACCCAAAGGAAACCCATGCGAACACAGGGAGAGCTTGCAAACTCCACACAGAAAGACACCCGTGGCCGACCTGGGGATCAAATCTAAGACATTCTCGCTGTGGGGTGACAGCAATAACCACTGCACCACCATGCTGCCTCATTGAGAACATAAAACTTGAGTAATCATGCCAGCCCTAATCTTGTACTGATCCTGATCTGAGTAGTAAGATCCAAAATTAGCCTTTTTTTAAAATAAGGCACATTAAAGGGGCTCCCAAGAGGCACAGCTGTGCCCAAACACTACTACACTAAAGTTTTGAGAATGACACAAATATTAATTTTCACAAACTTTTTGGCTCAGTGTTAATGATGGCAATTTGCACATACTCCAATATGTTATGAAGAGTGATTAGTTAAATTGCAAATAATTGCAGTCATTTTTTGCAATAAAACTTAATCCCAAAAAAACAAACAATTTTCACTGCATTTCAGGCCTGCCACAAAAGGACCTGCTGACATAATTTCAGTGATCCTCACATTAACACAGGTGAGAGTGTTGATGAGGGCAAGGCTGGAAAGCAGAAATCAGCTCTGCTGATTGAGTTAGAATAGCAGACTGAATGTTTTAAAAGGAAGGTGGTGCTTGTACAAAGTACAGGGATTGCACTGCTAAAGACAAGGGTAAGGTCATTTTCTCTCATGAAACCCTTTACAATTGGGTGGGGCATCCAGAAAAAAAAACTGTCTGGGGAAGAAAATGTGTGCATTACCATGAGTTCTGTGTCATGCCAACAGTAAAGCATCCTTAAACCATTCTTACTTCAGGGGTTGCTTCTCAGCCAAGGGAGTGTGCTCACTCACAATTTTGCCTAAGAACAGAAAAGAGAAAACATCATTTGAAAGCAACTTTTCCCAACTATCCAAGAACAGTTTGGTGAAGAACAATTTAACAAGCCAAATAACTCTTTATGCATTCAAAAGGTTCTCTTAGTTGCATACTTCTATAACCATTTTCTTTACAAAAGAACACTTGAAGAACCCTTATTATAGGGTGAGGTATGTTATAACTGCAACTTAATTAAGCAATTAAACAATTTCCTCCGGGATCAATAAAGGTTTTCTGATTCTGATTAAGGGTGGGCTATTTGGCAAATAAATAACATCATGGTACTTTAACATATGTTCATGGCAAATGATAAGTATCATAATATTATTTTTTTCAGATGTTTGATACATTGGAACAGACAAAATAAACCAGGAGTGTCATACTTTTTTAAGTACTGTTGATCAGAAAAGCATATTATGATATAAGGTGGCTTAATTTATCAGAATAAGAATAAGTATTGTCATATTGCCAACTTCAGTTCTAGCTTATGTTCTTATATTCTTGCTAATAATGACCTTTATGCTTTATGTTTTGCATTTCTGTGATTTTTCAGATTTTTCAGATTTAATACATAATCGGTTTGTTTTTGTTCAGGCTCAGCTTTTTCTGCTGATCTCGCCTCCCTATTGATACTTGCCATGTTTACACAGATAAGCTGTACATAAACCACTTGCCTAATATTGGGTAGGTTCACCTTGTGCCACCAAAACAGCTCTGGGGCATGAACTCCACAGACCTATAAAGGTGTGCTGTGGTATCTGGCACCAAGACAGCTGACCCAGTTTTGTAAGCTGCTGGGTGGGAGCTCCATGAATTGGACAAATTTGTCCAGCACATCCCAAAGATACTCATTCAGATTGAGATCTGGGGAATTTGGAAGCCAGGCCAACACCTTAAAAGTCACGTTCCTTAAACCAGTATGCTTAATATATCCCTCCCCTGATAGACACCATTGTAAAAACAACAAGTGTTGTTCATTTGACCTGTCAGTGGTTTTAATCTTGTTGATTATCTGTGTATTTGCTAGTATAATATTAATCTTACAATAGGTCACATATAGCTGATGTGGATGCTGATTAAAGGTATTAAAAAGAGAGTTTTCATTGAACTCACTTGAACAAACTACCTTTTATTTGACATGGTTAGAAGTTGAAATAATTCAGCACCCAGCATAAGCTGATTTCAGTCTGCAAATACCATGAAGATGGCACAGGGTCTTTCTCCTGACTCCCTAATAGTAATCCTGCCTCTTCTGGTAATACAAGCCTCTATTACTGCATCACTCTGTGATGAGATTTTGAGCTCAAGGTCAAAGCGCAACCTCCATTTCCCTCCCTGTGTGCCCCCACTTCTCCACCCCTTGACTGTTCTGAAAATCTCTTGCTCTGCATTCATTTTCCCCCCTATTAAGCCAACAATGTTTAAAAACCGCTCTCCAACAAACGCATGTAGATTTAAATTATCGGACAAAGCAAGGCCCTTGTTGAAACGTGACAATACCACAAGCACCCACCGCAAGGCGATTACAGTGCCATGAGTCAGTGCACACACATTAATCTCAGAATTAGTCAGACACAGAGTGAAGCCTTGCATCTGTGCAATGTAAATTACAGTAAAAGGCGTGGGGTTGGACATGGTGCTTCTTCATCATAAGGGGGCCGCTGGTGCAGGAGTTTCGGAGCGTGCTTGTGAAAGTCCATCAGCCGCTGAGGTCTTAAAATAATAGCTCAGCAAAAAAATGTGATTTGCTTATGTGGTTTCCGACATAGCATGACATACTTTTATCTACAAAATACACTAGACGCTTTCTTGAAGCCTGCAAACACTCCTGAAACCTAAAAGTACCCCAGAAACGAGTAATTTATGCAGTTTACACATTAGTGGGGTAAAACCTTTCTGTGTTAGCCTTATTAGCCTTGTATCTCCTAAAGAGACAACCTTTGTGCAACATATACAGTAGGACTGTCACTACTGATTATACTAGTAATCAACAAAATTGAAACATAATTTCAACATGGGCAGAATGATACATATGTACCTTATTCAAAAATTTTTTATTATATTGTTCTTGGTAATGGTACATGAAAATTGTCCTTATTTTAATGAAAGTTTGAAATTTTTCCCCCTCTTTGCTTTCTACTTTAGTCCACTGCTGCTCCAACAACTCCCTGTGCACCACTTCATCAAGGCTAAACTGTAACATGTCCACTCCCAAGGAGACCGACAGAAGAACAAACATGTACTACAAAGCACTGTTCATCGCTCTGGATAAGAGCATCTGCTAATTGCTAAATGTTTCGCTGAAACATCACTCAAAACTAACACAGCGCTAAATATTAGACCCACAACACTGATTAATCTGTCTACTCAGGCTTTATTATGATAAATAAAGTAATCAGGTCTGTCTAATGAACAGGTTTATTACACATTGTGTAGTTTTAAAAAAGTTAATACACTTCTTTTAGAGATTAAATATTCTTTAACAATTTGGTTTTTAAGGTGTATTTGGTATTTAGAGGGTTCCCAAGTGGCACAGCTGTCTAAGCATTAAATCCCTGGGAGACTGAGAGTTCAATGTTGCCTTAGCCTTCCATGGACAGATGTCCAAGAGACTCTTTGTAAGTAGGGTAGCTGATGCAAACCAGTGCAGAAATCTGTTAGCTGATGAAACAGCTTTCACTTCCAAGAAGTATCATTGTTATTTTTTTATTTTTTTGAGGGGGGGGGCAGTGGAATTCTACATGACTAAATACTGGAGAAACTCTGGGAAAATCCCCCCAAAATAATTCCCTCAAAAAAGAAAGTAAAAAGTAACTGTATTCTGGGGGCAGTGGTGGCCTAGTGGTTATGACATTGTCCTTGGGACCTAAAGTCCTGGCCTGGGCACCACTGAGGTACCCTTGAACAAGGTACCATTCCACTACACTACTGCTGTTAATAGCTGCCCGCTGATCCACGCGTGATGGGTTAAATGCAGGGGTCAAGTTTCATTGTGGCACTTAAGTGTGTTCACAATGACAAATAGTCTTTTTGTAATGAATGTTGTGTTGCGGCCAGCAAGCGCAGATGGATTTCTTTTAAATAAAGTGTTTATTAAACCAAACGTAAAGCACGAACACTAACATTAAACACAGAAACACAACTAAACTATGAGAACTAGGAATAAACAATGGACTAAGCGATGGGTAAGTACAACAGGATACAGCAGTTGAACTACCAGGACAGACCAGAGACACAGGGTTTTAAAGAACACGTAAATGACTCCCAGCTGACAGGTTAGATGAGGACCAGCTGGAAGGCGGAGACACAACACTTTTTCATTATAATTTTGCCTTTGAAAAATGTGCCATGGACTGAACAGAGTTTTTGTACTCTAAATATTTATTGCAAATACTTAATGTATTGTAATTTAAAAAAAAAAACAATTAAAATGAACTGTAATGAATAACAATAGAACTCTTAAAAATTTCAAAGTACATCACTGAAAAAAGATTAAAACCTTAAAAGACTTTGACTATATATATATATATATATATATATATATACACACAATACTCACAATAAATTTGGGATATTGTAATTTGCATATTTGCATGAGTGCTTTTCCTGTTTGCTCTGAATTTTAATGAAATAAGTAAAAGTTCCCTTTAATATTACTAATAATGTATGAGAAGAAACACAATTTTCATTAGTTTAATATTTATTACCCCAAAAATTTAGACATCAACTAGGATAGCCCCAAATAACAAAAACTGACAATGTCAGTGGTGGTTCCACCATTTGCCACAATGACAGTTTGACAGCGACATCTCATGCTCCTCACTAGCCTCATGATGTTGTCCTGAGGCAATGCGTTCCACTCTTTCACAAGTGCTACATGCTAGATGGCTCCGTCCATTTTCCTGTTGATGCAGTGAAGTTGTCCTGTACCCTTAGCAGAAAAACACCCCCAAAGCAAAATGTTTCCATCTCCATGCTTGATGGTGGGGACAGTGTTTTGGGTGTCATAGGCAGCCTTTTTCGTCCTCCAAACACGGCGAGTTGAGTTAATGCCAAAGAGCTCAATTTTTGTCTCATCTGACCACAGCACCTTCTCCCAGTCACTCTCTGAATCATTCAGGTGTTCATTGGCAAACCTCAGACGGGCCTGCACATGTGCCTTCTTGAGCAGGGGGACCTTGCAAGCACTGCAGGATTTTAATCCATTGTGGTGTAATGTGTTTCCAATGGTTTTCTTGGTGACTGTGGTCCCAGCAAATTTGAGGTCATTAACTAACTCCTCCCGTGTAGTTGAAAGTCCTCACCTTTCTCAGAATCATTGACACCCCATGAGGTGAGATCTTGCGTGAAGCCCCAGACCGAGGTCGATTGATGGTCATTTTGTGCTCCTTCCATTTTTGAACAACATTTTGCACCAACAGTTGTCACCTTCTCTCCCAGCTTCTTGCTAATGGTTTTGTAGCCCAATCCAGCCTTGTGCAGGTCTACAATTTTGTCTCTAACATCATTGGACATTTGGTCTTGTCACAATAGCAAATATTACTGCTTTATATCTATCTAACGCTGTGACATGGGCTTTATTGAATTTATTTATAACCAGTTGCATTCAAAAGCCTCAGTATATTGAATTAGGTTAAGTACTTATATGCTTACCTTCCAGTTAAGGATCTTAGTTACCCTGAGTTATTATAAAAGATATATTTTTAAGTATCAGTCAGTGGTCCTGACCATTACATATGGTGGCCCGTACGGGGAACTAAAAATTCAATATACATGCTCTGAATTGCTTGTTTTATTGGGTTGTTATTCAATTAATTCAACATGGCAACAGAATTACGTTTTGACGTGTCGGAAAATATGCACGCTCATCATGAACTTGAATACCGATCTGATGATGTGATGTTTGATGCTTTTGTAACCAGGAGAAACCCAACAGAGGAAATAACATCATATTAAGTTATTTGTATTTAGAAGAGGGGGATGAGGCAGAGAAAGGAAGTATGGATAGTGAACCTGGGTTACAACCTTCAAATTCTTACCCTAACCAAGACAATGCCACTCAGACTACATCTGCTGTTCATTTTGAAGATTGGCAACCCCAGTTCACTTAGGCCACTCTCTGATTAAGAGTTGATGGGAACACTGTCCACGGTTTTAAAAGGCCAAGCTTTTAGCTGGTGGAAAGCCAGTAAGCCCCAAATTCATAATTGGAGTACTTTTAAAAGTGTTTTTATGTCTGCTTTCCTTCCAACTGATTATTTGAATGAGGTGGAAGAAAAGTTGAGGTTCATGGTGCAAAAGCCAGATCAGTGTCTCAGAGATTTTGCGTATGATTATAGAGCAGTGTGTCTGAAATGGAAGGTGGACATGTCTGAGGAGGAAATGGTGAGAAGGATTCTCAACAACATTAACCCCAATGTAGCTGGATGTCTCAGAGGAACTGTATCCACAATCGCTCAACTTGTGAAAGTGGGTTCCTTGGTGGAGAAAAATTGTGCCAGCTCCAAGGATTACTGGCAGAGGGTCCAGGCGAGCGATGAATACCAGAAAAAACCTGCTGAACGAAAACATTTTCAAAAAACCTCAGCAGAAATATCTATGGTGCAATCACAAGGAGATGGCGGCGGCAGACGAAGCCCTTTTACCTGCAGAGAGGCAACGTTTTGTCATGGCTGATGGCACTGTTCATCAGGCTCTGGGCAAGAAAAACCTTGGTTTTGACTGGCATGGAAAAAAAGGAATAGTGGAGACTCACATACTGGAAGTCATACATCTCGCTTTTCCTGTCATCCTGGGGCTGAACTTTTTATCCAAGACCGGGACCATCCTGCACATGGGAAAAAATAGTTATGGTCTAAAAACAGATAAAGGTGTGCAATACCATACCTTTTTACCCCAGAAGGAAGGTCTGAACTTGGGGGAAACAGGAAACCATCGGCAGGAAATGTACTTGTATTATGCCTTACCTCTGGGAAAACCCCTGCTGATCTGGACCCACCTGTCTGATGAACACTCTATAAACGAGTATGACACAGATTGTCCTGAGGAACTTAAGTCTCTCGTGAATGCCTGGCCAGCTGTCACCTCCAACAGATTGGGGAAGATGGAGGTAGAGAGACATGTCATCTTCACTCAAGATGAAGTTCCAGTGAGGTCCAGGGCTTATCAGGTATCTCCTTTAAAAAAACAAATCATTGAAGAACAGGTGGAGAAGATGTTAAAAAATGACATCATTGAACCCTCTACCTTGGCTTGGTCCTCTCCAGTGGTCATGGTACCAAAACCTGTAAGATCCAAGGTTTTGTGTGGACTATAGACGTCTCAATGCCAAAAGGCTATGACACTGGAGAGTAAACCCGAAGATGGCTTTTATAACTTTAATGAGGCTGTTCCAGTTTAAGTCGATGCCTTTTGGTCTCTGTAATGCCGCAGCAACATTTCAGAGACTAATGGAAAAGGTTTTAGCTGAGCTCAGAGGGAGGAAATGTTTTATTTATATTGACGACATCATCGTGTACTCATCTTCCAAAGAACAACATGGTAAAGACCTAGCCGAAGTCTTCCAGAGGTTACAACATGCACATCTCAGTCTCCATATGAAGAAATTTCACTTCTTCAAGAAAGAACTGAAATTTTTAGGACATATCATTAACAACCGAGGGGTACAGGTCGATCCATCCAAGACAAAAGCCACCAATGACTTCCCAGTTCCTATGGATGTCAAGGCTGTGCAAAGGTTCCTTGGTCTGGTAGGCTGGTACCATAAATTAATTCCCCACTTTTCTGATCTAGCAGCTCCTTTAAATAACCTGAAGAAGAAAGGAGTGGAATGGAAATGGACCAGTGAGTGTCAGAAAAGTCTCGAAGCACTCAAAGAGGCCTTAAAGAACCCTCCTGTACTGGCTCAACCAAACATTTCCCAACCTTTTCAAGTGCTCACTGGTGCTAGTGAGGTAGGACTCGGGGCTGTCCTCTCTCAAATAACTCCAAAAGGGGAGAGAGTAATCGCGTACACCTCACGAGCTCTCCAAGGTCCAGAGAAAAATGACTCCACCTCAAAAAAGGAGTGTTTGGTGGTGGTATGGGCAGTGGAAAAGTTGAGACATTATCTGGAGGGAGTGGAGTTTGAGGTTTTTACTGACCATGCTGCGCTCTCATGAGCTTTTAATTGCCCAAAGACCTCCTCCCAGCTCACAAGGTGGATTTTGAGGCTGCAACAGTTCACTTTTAAGGTTCATTACTGGAAAGGGTGTCTCAAAGCAGCCCTAGATGCGTTGTCCCGGATGTTTGAATCCCCTTCCAGTCATCCTTTACCATGTCTAGCCGTTTCCTCAAAACCCTCCGCTGATCTGCCTACCACTTTGGCAGAAATTGTCCTAGAACAGCAGAAAGATCAAGGAGTAAGTGAAATTAAGGACAAATTACAATCCACATACTCACCAGAGTGAATAGGGTTTGTACTCCAACAAGGGGTCTTGTACCGCCAAGTTCCGCTAAAGGATGGAGGGGAAAAATTCCAAATGGTGGTGCCCAAGGCACTGGTTCCAGAGTTCCTCACCTACTTCCACAATAACCCTTTAGGGGGTCATTTAGGATGACTCAAGACCCTATTGAGAGTCCTGGAAGTATCCTGGTGGCCAGGGGTCTGCAAGGATGTCTGGGACCATACAAAAAACTGTCAGACCTGCCAACAGTACAAGGCTCCCAACACCCTACCCTCAGGTTTTTTACAGAGCACCAAGGTCTCAGTGCTGGGAGAAATGGTGGGCGTGGACTTGATGGGGCCTTTCCCCAAAAGCAAGAAGTCCAACACCTTTCTTCTGGTATTGGTGGATTATTTCTCCAAGTGAGTGGAGATATTCCCATTGAGAGACAGCACTACGCCTCGGATTGTTCGCATCCTCAGGGAAGAAATCTTCACCAGATGGGGTGTCCCTAAATACCTTGTTTCGGACAGAGGACCTGAATTTACGGCCAAACTTTTAATAGACCTGTGCAAAACCTGGGGAGTAATACAAAAATTAACCACCAGTTACCACCCGCAAACCAACCTCACTGAACGTGTCAACCGTTCTGTGAAGACTATGATTGCATCGTATGTGGGGCAACATCACAACACTTGGGACCAGTGGATACATGAGTTCCGCTTCGCCATCAACACGGCCCAGCACAAGACTTCAGGAAAAACCCCAGCGGAACTCAATCTGGGCCGACAGATCCATGGACCACTGGAAAGGCTCATCCACCTTCCTCCTTCTCCGGATCAGCCATCTTCCTATCACCTGGTGGAGAAACAGCAGAAGATGGCAGAGGAAGTGCAACGTAGGATGGGGGTACGGCAGACCAGACAAACTAGGTATTATAATGCCCGCCGGAAGGATGCCCACTTTTGGCAGGGAGACCTAGTCTGGGTCCGAGCTCACCCCCTGTCCAAGGCAACTGAAAAGTTTTCAGCTAAGCTAGCGCCTAAGTGAGACGGACCAGCTATTATTGAAAAAAAGTTAGGGCCAGTCAATTACTGAGTCAAATGGAATCACCCACCCAACAAAATTGATCATGTAAATGTGGTTAATATAAAAAAGTATTATGGTGCTTTACCTCAGACGCCGTAGGCTGGGGGAAGGGATATGTAGCACCCGCCACATAGATCAGATTTTAGTTCCTTACTTTATATACTCAAGAAAAGGTATATAAAAGGTTTTATGTGGGAACTTATTAATATTCTGTTTGTTTACATGTAATGCCCTGAGTTTTTTAGGTAAACACTGTCACATGTGAAGTACTCATGCCTTTGTTTATACATGTGTTGAGAGCAAACCAGCTGACGCTACGTCATGGGACTTTGAACTTTACCCCGGGAAGGGGTTTAAAAAGGGAGGAAATGCCGTAGGAAGGGGCGCGCCAAACGAGGGGAGAACACGAGCGACCCTAGTTCAACAAGCCAAGTAATCAACTTACTTCTAACGGATCATTGGCAATAAGCCACTGTCGCTGCTAGGAGGATTAGATTAACCCTTCGACTCCCGAATAAGTGCCGGTGAGAGCACTCCATTTCTTTTTCTTTTCTTCTATTTTTCTCCTACGGCCGCGGAAGACTCATTTTTGATTGTTCTGGGGTTTTTTGTGTCAGAACTCAATTCAATTCTCCGCTCTCGCTGGAGAAGCGGAAGGGACTGAAGGGAAAGATCATGTGACTCCTCACGTGATCCCGGAAGGACTATTTACTGGGGAATTGTTGGACTTGTTTTTTTTTTTGGTGAATGGGTTTTGTCACGATAACAAATATTACTGCTTTATATCTATCTAACGCTGTGACGTGGGTTTTATTGAATTTATTTATAACCAGTTGCATTCAAAAGCCTTTACTTATATGCTTACCTTCCAGTTAATGGTCTTAGTTACCCTGAGTTATTATAAAAGATATATTTTTGAGTATCAGTCAGTGGTCCTGACCGTTACAGTCTTTCCAATGTTGGAGAGTTTGGAGTCTGCTTGATATATTGATTCTGTGGACAGGTGTCTTTTATACAGGTGACTAGTTAAGACAGGTGTCTTTAATAAGGGTGACTAATTGAATAGGAGTGTCTAACCACTCTGTGGGAGCCAGAACTCTTAATGGTTGGTAGGGGTTCAAATA